>OVBE01003234.1:0-27596 GCA_900406425.1 Iberis pinnata
GTCCGATATAAGAGAGATCTGCTAGATCCATCCGATTCACAAAGTCCTGGAAGTGGAAGTTAAATTATATGCTATTAGTTATGATTACATATAGTATTGGTTAAAAAAGTAATTTGTGGATAAATATAATTTATGTTTAAAAATTTAAATATTATTGTTATCTTTTGCCAATTTCTTAATAGTTTTGAGTGATTAGTGAAACACTAAAATCTGTAGGTAAATGGTATTTGGAGACATACTTTACATGTATCTCATATGTTTTTATTTATTTTTAGTTGTGAAACCTTTTTTGCAAAATTTTTTTGTTTTAAACTTTCAAATCGTTGATTTTTTTTAATCTATTACACTAAAAGGTTAAATAACACAAATTTCTTACTACGATATATCTCTTTACTTAACTAAACTATTACATGTTGATGTTACAATTACGAAAAGTAGAGGATTTCAAGGTAAAAAGAAAAAGATAAATCTAGAATTGCATGTCTTTGGAGATAAACAGATAATAGTTGTCTTTGTATTGTTGTAGGTGAAACTTAAAGATAGGAAGCTTTAAAAATACTATTTAGATTATTTGGAATTTAAGGCTAAATAGTTAAGTCGTTGGAGAGAAGATATTAAAAAAATTGGAGCTTCATGGTTATAGAATTACACTGGAATAAATGTATGCATATATTGTGCCAATGATTCATATGTTGCAATCGAGTCCGGATATGAAATTCTATTCATGTAGACATAAGTGCTGGTTTAAGTGGATTTTTGTATCATGTATTTGTTTTAAAGATAGAGTATCATTGCTAGTCAACATATTATAACTCAACTTTTTGTTACCAAGTTACATTCAATCATGTCATTCAGAAACTTACCGGAAGATTGAACAATCATGTTATGTTTCCCGAGTTTGTAGCATCAATTACTATCTCTTCACTTTTCATTAAAGCTTTGTTATTAGCCAAAACCACAAGTTGAAACATTAGAGATATAGCATATAATATTAAAAGTAAGTAAGAAAACAAGTAATAGCATTTATATATCAATCTTTACCTTGAGAACGATAATTTGCTTCTCTTAAATCTGGAACACTACTCTAACTTTAACTCCACTATATTCGATAATCTGCAAAAAAAAAAAAAAAAAAAAAATAANTAACTTCCATTGTAACCATAAATAGTAACATATCGAACTTTATAAAATACCATTTCTCCTTTTTGAATACTTGTCCTTGCAAATACGATATTGATATGATAATAGTTTATTTATCTTGTTAAAGGCTTGAGAACAATCACATAGCTCTCTATAATGCTTCAGACCCAAAATCAGCTCGTCGTTATAGATCTTCATCTTCAAGCCTAATATGATTATGCACGCAAATGTATCTATTGAAATTTTCATGCTGCAACACAAGAAAAGTAGAAGAACCAGAAGCTCACTCACCTTCGATAAACCATCGCTTCTTTGACTCTGTTTCGTGAAAAGGGCTCTCTCTCTCTTTAAACGATTTCTCCCAGTTCCTTGAAGCTCTCCTTCCCACTCTTCTTATTAGCTTCATCTCTTCTACATTCACCATTATACTCACCACAAACAATGTTTTCATCATTACGTTTCTCAAGATACCAAGGAAGCTTCACAACTCCAGAGAAACTCGTTTGTGAGGCGCTAAGCCATGTACGTTACGAAAAACCTCGAGATGAGACTCGACATCTCATTTCCTAGCTTCCCCACACTTGATCTGCTCTTATTTTACAACAGTCTCCTCGTCCTTCTGGCCTTTCTCTCTTTTGTCGAAGTTGTATACGTTTATATATATATATAAGGCTAAAAATGAAGAAAATAACCTGTATCTTAATGATTTATAAGTAGTTGAACCATTCATTACGTTTCAGTAGAAATGAAGGATGTCAATCGACATGAGAGAACAAACAAGTATTGCTTTACAATATCAAGAAAGGGGAAAGACAATTGTGACAATGTCACCACATGGTGAAGAAAAATTTAAAGTGCTGATGTGGCTATAAGGAGAGGGTTTAAACTCTTCCTTTTATATAGGAGCACCTCAGAACCAATTAGAGATTCTTAACATTATTTTAATCATATATTTTTTTAAAAAATTATATTAAATACATATTTGCCTCTATCTTAAAAGAAGCAAAGCAAAAATTTTTAAAAAATGTCTAAAATATAGTCATTAAATCTCTCCATTCCCTCTTCAGATTTCCTAATATTTATTATATTTTATTAGTAAAAACTTCTTAGACCAACTCCATCGGTCGGTTCACTCGATTCTTAAGTAAAAAATAATAATATTATAAGTCAAAAGTGGAAGGACCGTTCCTTCGTTGGGAGATTTTGGAGCCGGATCAGGACTGCCACGTGGCGGTCCCTGATTGGTTATGTAATCTTTTTTTTTAAATTATTGTTTTTTTGTAAGACAAGTTTCGGATATTCTGTTCGGTTTCGATTCTTCGGATCCTAAATTTGAATATCCAATTGATACTTTTCTAATATTCAGTTTGGTTCCAAGTCGGTTCGGTTCCAGATATTTTTGACCTCATATACCAAAAAATATATAAAATACAAAAAATACCCGAAGATTTATGTTCAAATATTATATTTTCAGATATTTTAATTAAAAAATTTATGTTCAAATATTAATGCAATAATTAGTTAGTTTCATAAATTTTATGTTCAAATATTTCAATTAAAAAAAATTTATGTTCAAATATTTCAATTAAAAAAAATTTATGTTCAAATATCTCAAATATAAAAAAAATTAATTTTTAAGAACCATATTGATGGTTATACCATTGGAGGCACTAAAATTGAGAAGGTTCTTAATTTTATAATGATTGCTAAATATTGATTAAATTAACCACTAGAACATTTATTGAGGTTCTAACATTAAAGATGGTCTTAAAAACTATTGATGAAAGTGGTCTAATAGAACTAAGGGTATTTCCGTTCTATGCGCATATTTTTCTTTAATTATTTTTATTATCAACTTTTATTCGTAGTTTAGAATTTGATTTTTTTTTTTTTTGGGTGGTAATTTGAGTTCTTTTTTTCTTAAGTTAATGTCTTATTGGAAATTTCTTTCGTTACTACTTACTTATAGTACTTAACTTCTCTTTGACTTTTACTACTTTTCTCTATCTCGATTAATGCTTTCAAAATGTACACTTAAAATAATTATTTTGCAGTTTTTGGACTAATTCTTTTGGTCGTTATTTGTTTATGCCAATTGTTTAATTCTATACATTTACTTGTTTTTGAGCACTTGCGGCATTGTTGCAATTTTTACATTCTATAATATTCATAGTGCATTCATTCTCACAGTTAGAGGCGGTCCTAGAAATTTTTTTTACGTGGGTCAAAAAAAAAATTAAAATAGATGATTGTGCTGGAAATTGAACCATAGATAAAGTGGTTCAAAATACATATTTTGCCAACTATGCTACCTATTTTTATTAGTATTGTCATGAATAAAAATATTTAACACTATTTTGAGTGGTTCAAACGACCCACCCTTCTCCTTAGTGAGTCCGCTCATGCTCACAGTACGCCATTTGATACCACAACATAGCAAGTAAAAAAAGTAGTAAAGTTATGAAATGCATCTCTTACCATTCCCGTACACGAAAAATACAATGAGAGTAAAGCTCTTTCAAGTACATACAAATTAACAGCTTTTTCTTTAGGCTAGATTGATGTAAAACTCAAGGAACAATCATTTAGTACTTTTTTCTTTATAAAGGAATCATTTAATACTTGAGAGAAGACATCCATGGTTATGAATCATAAGTAACAAACATGACCTTGTGAAGGCACTAACCAGCTGATTTATTCCGCTTCTGACTAACATGTTTGACGTCGTCGTCAAAACACCATGAGCCAAGCCACCATCATGGAGCTTAGCCATTTCCTCCCTAATCAAAATAACAACATCATCCAATCGTTCCTTGAGAATCCCATTGGCCCTAAAACAACAAAAATGTCCTTCACAGAATAGTAAACACTGACCAACTTCTCGAAACATCACTGCGCGAGTAATGTTAATTACTATAAATATATATATATATATATATATATATATATATATATATTAAAAAGAATGTCAACTAGCCATTAAAAAACTAACAATTCAATTGAAAACTATAATAGTTGTTCAACTTCACTGTTCAAATAGCCATTTTTAGTGGTTTTGAGATTGTGACTTTTATAGGCCTACAAACTTGAATGTAAGTAGAGATCTTAAGGCTTCAATATCTTATATTCTCATGTTGGTAATGATTGACTTTGTAGATTTTAAGGCTACCTGTTTAACTTTGTAAAGAATAAAACATCTAAGACATGTTATAAATTGAAAGCCAATAGCGTGATACCTATTCATTGAGAAACCCACTTCAAGCTTCACCAATTCATTGAGGGCTACAAAATTGGGAAGAACATTGTACTTGGAGATATTGAATCTGCAAATTAAAAGTGAACATGTCTAAGATTTCCAATTTGATCTACTTGAGTGGATCGTTTATTTTATCGGGAAGCGAAGATTACTAACTATTTAGAGATTGCAACATGCAGAAATGATCTCTAGCCCATTGATAACTATTTAGAGATTGCAACATGCAAAAATCCAAGCTTTTGTCTTCGTTCTTCTCTCTTCTTCGTTGATCTATCCATCGTAACCCTCGTTGGCTCCATATTTTGATCGGATCTTCTAGATCCAACTCCACAAATAATCGACAACACCGTATGTCTCTTGTCCAGACCTGCAAATTGTTTTTGCCCATTCAGGAGGTTCAGAAACAAAATATATTTATAGAACAAATTAAGGTGCTGCTGGAAACAAAGAAGGTAAATACAGAGTTTCCATCGAAAGAAAACATATAGGCAATATGAAAAAGCAATAAATTGGGGTGGAGAAAGTCAATCGTTATTATGTAACGATAAAATGTCGTAGCAACGATTAGGTTATATTTCGTTTTCCCTTAAAAAACATCTTTTAGTAGCTGATAACTGAGAAGAGTATAGGAAGGCTGACGTGGCATGTTTTGAGGGAAAGTTGAAAATCTTGAGTTGGACACTACCGGAAGCCTCAACCACCTTTTTTATATATTAGAATTTAACTTGACTTTTATTATAAACTAGGTGAGAATCCGTGCTATGCACGAGATATTCGTTTGGTTCTTCTACATTGTCAATAATTCATAACTTTTTCAAAAACATTTCTCATAAATGTAATTAGATCATTCTATAACATATATGATTAAACTATTAAATATTTTTCGGGTTTGGTTGAATTCAATATATATATTTTCATTTGTATTTGACAATATATTCTATGAATCAATAAAGAGTTGTAAATATTATAGTTAGGTAATATGTCATCTAAATTTTGAAACCATAAATCTCTACGGATAAAAAATAAAAGAGATTCAGAAAAGTGATTAAGGTTGGTGGTTCCTCGTGGAGGTAAAGAAACAAGAACTGTGGATTTGAAAAGTTTTTTCTTTTATGTTTGTAGGATAGTGCATGTCATTACTATAATCTTTTGTAATGTGCATGAAAATCTTGATCTTGAATTTGTTTAGTTTTTTGGAGTAAGCTCTTGTTTCAAGGTAAAATATACAAAAAAACTTAGAACACTCGTCTATGGTTGTTAGTCGTTACTTTTGGTGGGAATTACCTCATGGATATGACTGATAATACCTAGTTTGAGCTCGTAGAAGATAAACCAGTCAACAATGTAAGCTTCTGTAAATCCTAAGTTACTTCCATTTTGTGTAGGATCATTCATACAAGTTAATGTCAGTGGTTAGCAATGGACAAATAAAGAACTATGTAAGCTTAAGCTCTCAGTTATTTGCAGTGGCAATATCAACAAATCTCCTGCAGCTATGTTCGGAAATATTGTATATGTTCATCAATTTATATCAATCAAAGAATAAAAGCTGTATTTTTTTCCCAAAACTAATGTTTAACTCCCAAAACACCAATTTACTCATATTTCATATAAAGAAATACAACACTTTTAATTCTTACATTAGTTATTAGGTTGAGGATCAAGTACCTATCATACTTAATTGGATTCAAGAAAATATCATTTTGTTTTTTCTTTCTCCATTCCATTGCTTTTTCACTTTTGTTAAGAAAGTTTATTGTGTTGATAGCTTGTTGACGTGTATAGGCTTCCCGTTGAGCCAAATCATGTTAAGAACCTTAATTGCCTTGACAAAAAATCGATAAAACCTAGCCATTGTACTCGGAAAGAAGAGGAGAACTCCTCACGATAAGGAAACAACAACACTTGCATAGTCAGCATTCAATGAATCAATAACTTTTGATGTTGACTTGTCACTCAGTCTTTTGGGAGATAATGCTGGAAAGAAAAAAAAGAAGAGCAATATCAAGAATTTTATCTAACATGCCCAGTTAGACGATTTTTTTAACCATTTAATATATTCCTAATTATCGGATAAGTTAGTGTGTAACAATGATGAGCATATTCTGCAGCAACACATATAACCACACCTATAACTCCAAAAAAACCAACATGATTAAAAATTTCAATGTTTGATCGGGAGCATTGAGCTTACGAGATAAAAGCAGTGTTACAGTACTGCCCAAGGCAAATCACACAGAGATCAGTCACTTGGCTATCTCTGTTATAAGATGTTCTCATGTTCCCTTTACAATCCTAAAAAGATACTTTTTTGTAATCATAGAAAAAGATTCACATAATGGATAATACCCTCTAATTACTGGTTTTATTCTCTAAATAGCTGATCTTGCATCTCAAAATTTTCTACAGATATTAGATCACTTAAACGACTATTCATTTATAAGCGTTTGGCTTTGGTTTCAATTAACATGTTATATACCTTCTCAATAACAGTCTCAGGCATCCCATTATAATACATTCAATCACAAACATTGAAATTCAGAATCACTCTAACAACTGTTAAACCAATGGATACATACTTGAAACTCCTACCACAAAGATCATTTAAACAATATTGAAGCATTAGATTTATATCTGTAAATATCAGATGAGTAATATTTAATAAACCCGTTAATCAAATAATTATTTGATCAAGAGCAGACACTGTACATGCTTGTCAGTTCCTGGAAAGAATCCATTCAACATTTTAAAAACACCTGAGCTCATGACAATAATCCATAAAGGGACTTGCTGAATAAACCTTTGAAGTTGATATTGTGAGCTGGATAAACCACAAAAAATATACCAAAGAGAAAGACTCACTGAGAAACAAAGAGTTTAGAATGAATTTCATAAAGTTTCTTGTCTAATGAACAATATATACATCGACACGCATACCAAGTGGTAATGTTAAGACAAAGATCGAACGAATTTGACCACATATATAAATTGCTCTCTTTGCTAATGGGCTTCCATGAAATCACATGCCTATAAAACACAATATGATAGCGATAAGTAACAAAAAGGGTACGAAACGTGGTAAGGAGAGATGACCGATTAACATACCTGAAAGGAGGTATCGTTTTCCCAGCTAAGTAAGGAGTAAATCTTCTGATAGTTCGTGACGCCTTGTAATTTAAGGAGCCTGCAAACTTATAGATAGTATCACAACAATACACAACAATACTCATTATGGATACACATTCAAACATGCTAATTCAAGTATGAGACTTCTAGCCAATTTAGAAAAAGTAGAAGCAAGGAAAACATGTGATTTAGCAATGCTACAATTGATGTTGTTAGTAGATTAGAGAAAATGGAAGAAGCCTTGTGAGACATCCCACTCCTGAGAAGTTACATTTCGATCATTTTAAGTACAAACGTCGTTTCTAAGCAAAGAAAATATAAACAATGCTTAGCCAATTCTTCACACAACCTAATCAACGGATAAAGACAATCATGATTGCTTATCTTTATGAGAATTAAGCAAATGCATGATTTGAGACCTACATCTAAAAATCCAATATGTTAATTGTTCTCTATGTGTAACGAGTTTATGACCCAATATGCCATTGAACAAGTAGCCACATTTTGTTGTTTCCATTAGCAAAAAAAATCAAAGTATAAATAAAGCTTGAATATGGAAAAATATGTTCAATTGATACATATAAAGAAAAGTAATAAACCTTTGTTATCTGCAGTGTCAGGAATACAACTACGGATAATTGTCCCAGTTCCTTTCAATATACATTGTGAAGAACACTTACATGCTGTACATTTTCATGGCTAATTGTGACAAAGATAAACACTTACATGCTATACATTTTCATGGTTAATTGTGACAATGACCAAATAAGCGGTAGTTTAAAGAAAATTGCGTTTACCTCTGATTTCTTGTTGTTTGGAGGGTTGTTGCTTTGGGCTGCAGGAAGAGGCATGTACTCTACTCATGTTCCATTGGATGGAAACGTGGATTATATGAGCAAAGCATGACATATGTTATAAAATGGTACTTGCTGAAAATAATAGAAACAACAATATATCAACACACCATTTGAATCTAAACGCTTAGCATTCTTCAGTAGCACAGAACAAAAGAAAACAGAACAAAATTTGATGGTTATTCATGAAGTGTGGTTTAAGCCAAGCCTTAGAAGAAGCTTTGTCCAAATGGTGGATGTAAACTGAGTATGACTTCACCACTGTTGTGTCCACATCCCCATAAATCTCCAACTGCATAACTTTCCATTCTGGTATGACCGATTGAAAGTGGACCTAAAGAAACGAGTTGATATGGTCTTGAGAGTGTGTGTAAGCAACGAGCGAGGAAACCAGTCCACGCACTTGGTAGCCAACCAGATTTAGTTACAGTTTGTAAGCTTGTTGATCAAGATGGTGTTAGGACCGGGTTTAGCAAAATTGCAGCTAGTGAAAAGATTAGTATGATCGTTTTAGTAGATAATGTTTGCAAAAAAACACAAATTTGTAAACACACAGAGAGATGAGTCACTGATCTAACAAGTTCAGAGAGTGGTTAACATATTCCTCTCTTATCATATAGTTACAGAGCCTAAACAAGAAAAATTAAGATAGTGTTCTTCACTCTAAGATGCAAAGTTCTAAACTCCAACAAATAAGGAACAACAATATTGCATAAAAAATTGAATTTAGAGTAAATAAAAAAAAGAAGGTTCAAAGTCAAAGTGAAGAATATTATTTTAGTTGATGAATCCCTAAATCACCTCATTCCATGATTCTTCAAATTGATTGGAACTCTAAAAAATTTGAGTTTTTTATGTTTTTCTTGGAATCTTCTTCTCAAATTAACTATATACTAAATTTCATGTTCTCTATCTAAGCTCCACTAAAACCCTAGAACTCCATATCTAAAAATTAAGCCAAGCTCGTCACTACACAGAAACACGAATAGCTAAGAAACTGAATCATCAAAAAAGCATTGATGTAAATAGAAAGAGATGTTATTACATAGATTCGTGATTTCGTCTACTCGAATGAAAAATTGGTATACCCTTCACTAATCATAACCCGTGTTGACGATCCGTTGCAGAAATCCAGGATTAGGTTTTGATTCTTCCGTATCAGGTGACGAAGTAGGAGACCCATTAAAGGAATTGAAGGTTTTCACAGACCCAAGAGGAGATAGCTGATTTTTGAGACAATTACAGGAAAGGGAGCTGATTCGGGGTGATTCGAGCTGGTGTGACCGTGTGAGGAGAGAAAGCCCAGACTCGATGTGTGGAGACAAGGAAGGAAAGGAGAGGTTCTCAATAAGAATATGAATCTACTCGTTTGAAGGAGAAACTGAGTTTGCTAGCCGCTGGAACTGTTAACGCTAGATGAACATATCTTCGATGATGCTTCAGCTATTTTTGGACACGTGTCAGAAACTAGAGAGTGTTTTTATCTTTCATATAATAGATTTGTTGGAAATATGGTTTATTAAATAAATTTGGGATATTAATAGTTGATTTATAAGTGTAATTTATTTTGATGTTGTTATTTTCATATTTCAATTCTTCTTTTAACATTATACAAGTAATTTTAACAAAAATTTAAATTAATTTTATTTTCCGTTTAAATCTATATCTATATCTATTATATAATAAGATACTTTGTGTCTCACAATAAGTTTGACAAGTCAGTTTTCCTCTTATTGACACCTAAGCTTTATTTTTCATTTAAAAGTTAATTTATTTTTGACTATCTACGAAGAGTCTCTATAAATTCTCTATTCATCATTTTTCTCAACATTCTTCTCTCTCCTCACTCTTTTCATCTTCTCCGCCATTTTTTCTTCTTTCTCCGCCTCCTCCTCGACGCCGACGATGAGGAATTCAGTTCCCTCAACGATATCAAAGAAGAAGACGGTTGCGCTGACTCACTTACCTCCATTGGACTTGACGAATTTGATAGAGGAGAAGACGATGAAGAAGAAAAAGGTAATTTCTACGATCTAGGAAATCCAAACTCGGATCCGTTCTCGGTGCTGGAAATCGATGAGAAAGATTGACTGGAGGAAGAAGAGTGGAGGATGAGGGAAGATTGTCTGAGACGATGCCGTTAAGGCTATGCTCCGAGAAGCCGATTCTGGTCTCACTACATTTGATATCGCCTACCACTGTAAGTATAATTGTACCGTTGAAACAGATTTGAAGACATGATAAATCTTGATGAAGATAGGGTGATAAGCTTTAGAGATAGCTTATGAAATAGAGTATAAGAAACATTTTACCAGAGAAATGATCGCCTTTATTCAAAACCTTAAAATATCTTACAAGCTACCATTAAAAGCTAGAATCCACAGAAAACAGAAGTCTCAGAATAACAAACGAAAAAAGCAATGAAAACTCTCTCTTTTTCTTAGATCAATAATGACCTCATAACGGCCATTATTGTACAGCCTTCATATTGCAGCTCACAAGCATCCAAAAAAGCATCCCCTCCTTCTTTTCCTCTCTATCCTTTTATATCCTTAATCCCTCTATCACGTGCTTCATCCGATTCTTCTTGGATCTCTGAATTTCCCTTTCCTTCCCTTTTCTTCACTGTCAACCTTGTCATTAACTTGGTCCCACTCATGATTGGCCCTCATATTCCCTCCTTCAGCGACACCAATTCTTCTTTAAACTTTCTTCTTGCGGATATACACACGTAAGGGCTTATCAATACAATCTCCTTCGAGATTAAGTTTGTCCTCAAGCTTGAAATGAGGGAATTTCTCCTTGAAGTCCTTAGCAAACATCCAAGTATTATCCAAAGAAGTGGAACCTACCCACTGGATCAACCATTCCAAATCACCATTACCATTATACATGGAATCGTGAATGTCTGTTGGCAGGAAATGATATGTTATGATCAAATCAGTCGATGGCATAGGTAGAACAGGAGAAAAAACAGCATGTCCAATAACTGCTTTCAATTGTGAAACATGAAAAACCGAGTGAATCTTAGAACCAGGTGGTAATTGCAACCTGTAAGCAGCTTTTCCAATTTTCTCCAGAACTTCATAAGGGCCAAAAAATTTGGCGGCAAGTTTTTGAGATCCTTTGTGCATTACCGAATGTTGGTGATATGGTTGGAGTTTCAAATAAACCCATTCTCCAACCTGAAATTGAACATCTCTCCTGTGTTTATCAACTTGTGTCTTCATTATTGATTGAGCTCGTTGCAAATGCTCAGTAAAACTTCATCACGAGAGATTAGTTGATCGGCTAAAGCATCATTGACAGTGGAACCAGGTTCAAAACGAACCAATGGAGGTGGATCCCTGCTGTAAACAACCCAAAATGGAGATGTCTTCAATGTGATATGAAAATATGAGTTATACCAAAATTCAGCCCAAGAAAGGAATTTTGACCAAGCGCGTGGTTTCTCCGAAACAGAACACCGCAAATACGTTTCCAAGCAGTGATTAAGCACCTCCGTTTGGCCATCCGTTTGTGGGTGGAAAGTCGTACTATGTTTCAGCAATGTGTCCGCCAAACGAAATAACTCCTTCCAAAAACTGCTTAAGAAAATCTTATCCCGATCCGAGACAATTGATTTGGGGAATCCGTGTAACTTAACAACCTCTTGAACAAAACGGTGAGACACTTCGGAAGCTGTAAAAGGATGCTTGAGACTAAGGAAATGGGCATATTTACTAAAGCGATCAACTACCACCAAAATCAAATTTTAACCATGAGATCTCGGGAGTAGTCCTTCAATGAAATCCATAGATATATCTTCCCAAATAAAATATGCGATAGGGAGAGGTTGTAACAAACCTGCTGGTGACAATGTGGAGTGCTTGTGTGTTTGACAGACAGCACAGCCAACAATATATTGTTGCATCGAATGTCGTAACCCATCCCAATGAAAAATGAGTTGTAGACGCTTGATTGTTTTGAGAACACCAAAATGACCACCAATCACACTATCATGAGCTTCTTGCATCAGTAAAGGGATAAACGCAAAAGAAGCTAGGATCACCAACCTACCTTTATACCACAACTTATCATGAATCACCCGATGATGTTGACTTGTCAGATTCTGATCCCGACAGCGTTGAATAAGATCTTGGATGACCTTATTAGCTGCAGTTTCTTCACATACATCCTATAATTACATAGTTAAGGGAATTGTGAGAGACAGGTGATGAGGTAGAGACGTAGTCGGTTCCAATTTCTCAATACGAGAAGGACCATCATCAGCCTTATTTTTTATGCCCGGCTTATAGAAGATTTCAAAGTCATAACCGAGAAGCTTGGTTAACCACTTTTGATACTCCAAATTTACTTCCTTATGTTCCAATAGAAATTTCAGGCTTTTATGATCCGTATGCACCTGGAATTTATGACCAAGGAGATAGTGTTTCCATTTTTGAACTACTAACACAATGGCCATTAATTCCCTTTCGTAAGCTGGTTTAAGCTGCTCCCGGGGTGTAAAACCATGACTGAAAAATGCAATAGGACGATGATCTTGCATCAAAACTGCACCAACGCCAAGACTGGAAGCATCTGATTCAATTATAAATGGTTTAGTGAAATCTGGAAGTGCTAATACAGGAGCACTCGACATTGTACTCTTCAACGAGTCAAAAGCAGATTAAGCTACGGGAGACCATAAGAATTTGTCCTTTTTTAGGAGATCAGTTAATGGTCTTGCAATCATACCGTAATTCTTCATAAAGCGACGATAGTACCCAGTTAAGCCTAAAAAACCTCGCAACTGTGTAATTTTTTTTGGAGTTGGCCACTGTAACATTAAATCAATTTTAGCAGATTGATAGTAATTGTATGACCCAAATATTCGATTTGTGTGAGGCCAAACAAGTATTTGTTCTTATTAGCAAACAGTTGATGGTTCTGAAACACCTGCATCATAGTCGAGAGATGTGCAGCATGGTTTATCATGGAGTTGCTATAAATTAACACATCATCAAAGAAGATCAACATGAAATGCCGGAGATACGGTTTCAACAGTTTGTTCATCAAAGCTTGGAAAGTGGCTGGTGCATTCGTAAGGTCCAAAGGCATTACAAGAAACTCATAATTCCCTTCTAGTGTTCAAAAAGCGGTCTTGGTAATGTCAGATGGCTTCATGCGAATTTGGTGATAACCCGAATGAAGATCCAGTTTGGAGACAATAGATGCGCCATGAAGTTCATCGATTAACTGATCGATGATCGGAATAGGATATTTATTCGGGATTGTTGCTTTATTTAAAGCTCCATAATCCACACAAAAACGCCATGAGTCGTCCTTCTTACGGACCAGTAACACCTGGCTTGAGAAAGGGCTAGAATTTGGTCGGATAATGCCTGAAGATAGCATATATGAAACCATCGATTCCTTTATCTCCTTCCGAGCATGAGGATAACGATAAGGTCAAACAAAAATAACAGGAGTGCCTGGGAAAAGATTGATAGCATGTTCCAAACCCCGCAATGGAGGAAGACCCGCAGGAAGCTCAAAGACAGAGGTAAAAGTGTTAAGAACCGATGATAATTCAGCATTCACCAACTGACTTGCCTGTAGTGTTGATTCAAACTCCCATTGAGGAAATGTTAAAAACAAATCATATGTATCTAGGTGAAGTAGTGAAGAACCAGGAGAATGAAGAGATAGATCACCCATTAACGTCACACGTCTGCCTTCATAAACGAATGTGAGTTCCTACGATTTCCAATCCATTTTGAATCGACCCAAAGTTTTGAGCCATTGTATGTCGAAAATAACATCCACTGATCCTAATTCCAAAGAAATGAAATCAGAGGTAAACTACAAGTCTGCTAGTTGGAAAAAAACTCATCGACAGAGACCTAACTCTTGAACTATAACTCCATTTCCCAGTAAGATGTTTTGCGAGGAGTCTGCTGTTAATGAGAACTTAGCATGAGTAACAATAGAAGGGTCAATGAAATTATGGAATGCACCATTATCCAACATAATCACCACATGTTTCTTACTAATGACACCTCTCATCTTGGTAGTCTTTGGAGAATGGAATCCCAACAGAGATTGAAGAGACAAAACCATAAGTTCCTGGTTAATTGGTGTCACTTCTTCCTTTATGAGTTCTACCATATTCTCACCAAAAAATCTCATACCCATTAACCACTATCAAAAATTGAAGATTCACATTAGCACAAGGGTGTCTTTTATAATAACGACCTTTGCACTTGAAACAGATTCCATCATAACACATTTGATCTAATTATGCGCCAGTGTAACGTTGACGAGGTCTAAAGATTGGAAGCAGGCTGAGTTGGTTTCCCAGTTGAAGTAATGAGGGATCTCGAAGCTTTTCTATCAGACGAAGAACTAGAAAACGTTGGTGTAGGACGAGAAGCAGTGGCAGAATGTGGTGGCCTGCTTTGTGGCCAATGTCATAGCTTGACAGAAAAAACTAGATTCCATCCTTAGAACTGTAGAGATATGATTGCGCAGGCCCTTTGGCTCCTTCATCTGAATCACCTCTTTCATTTTGGGTTTCAACTCGTTATAAAAGATATCCGTTAGATTCTCATCAGTTAAACCCAACACTTGTGCAGAAAAATCTTGAAATTCCATTATGTAATCTAATATCGATATGTCTGTTGAATACCAAAGAGACGTTTGGCCGGTTCAGCCTCTAGAGATTCACCAAATCGGAGTAAATAACGCTCACAGAAGTCGATCCAATCATGAAAGTGACATCTGATAATTTCCCAGCTAAACCAGCGTCTAATGTCACCGGAAAAACCGAAAGCCACCATAGATAACATTTCTTCTTCGCTATAGCGAGCAATAGAAAAAAAAAATTGTTCCACTAACACCAACCAGTCATAACCATTATGACCATCAAACATAGGCATATCTACCTTCTGAAGCATACTTTCACGTGACGCCATGTTTAATGTCTCATGACGTGGTATGTCGTTGGAGGAGGGAGGACGGTTGGATGAATCACCTAACCTAGATCCAGGATGAGGTAAATCGTCAGTTTGCTTACCCTTGTTTCCATCTGAAAATAATTTCTCCTCCATGCGCACCATCATCGCCGAAATGGAAGCAAGGTCATCAAGCTTTCGGTCAACCAGCATCAAACTTTGATCCATTTGAGAAACTCTTTTCTCCATGTGGTTCTGTTCCAGGGAAATGCGATTAAAAGATCCATAAAAAAACTCTACGTTGTCATGCAAATTAGAGTCAAGTCCAGGGGTCACTGGACTTTGCAAGTCGCCGGTTTCAATGGTTGGTTGCAGCGACTCCGTACCGGTTGCGTTAGCTCCGACCATTTTCAATCGCACCAATGATAAGCTTTAGAGATAGCTTATGAAATAGAGTATAAGAAACACTTTACCAGAGAAATGATAGCCTTTATTCAAAAACCTTAAAATGTCTTACAAGCTACCATTAAAAGCTAGAATCCACATATAACAAAAGCTCAGAATAACAAACGAAAAAAGCAATGAAAACTCTCTCTCTTTCGTAGATCAATAGTGACCTCATAACGGCCATTATTGTACAGCCTTCATACTACAGCTCACAAGCATCCAAAAAAGCATCCCCTCCTTGTTGTCCTCTCTATCCTTTTATATCCTTAATCCCTTTGTCACTTGCTTCATTCTATTCTTCTTGGATCTCTAAATTTCTTTTCCTGCCCTTTTCTTCACTGTCAACCTTGTCATTAACTTGGTCCCACTCATGAGTGGCCCTCATATTCCCTCTTTCAGCGACACCAATTCTTCTTTGGACTTTCTTCTTAAGAATATACACACGTAAGGGCTTATCATAGGGTTTTGTATTGAAGGTCATCATTGAAGAAGCATTTTAATCTTTTCAACTGTACTCTCTTAGTATTTCACATTCATATACTAATAGATAGATTCTCTTCCTGGTCTACTCGGTTTCTCATAGGCCTAGCGACAAAGTTGCTACAATGGAGTCTAAAGATAGTGACCTTCAGTTAGATATTCGGTATGGATGATATTTTGATATATGAAAGTTTGATTATTTAAATGTTGCAAAAAAGAATTGACAACCCTAACTATTTTTCGTAAAAGTCCAACATTATAATTGACTATTTATAGATACGTGGAAGCAAAATCTATAAGATAAATTTGGTTTTATTTTACATTGTTGTGTTGTCAAAGCAGGGGACTTTTGTTTCTTATATTGTACATCTCAAGGTACCTAAATATAAGAAAATTACATAAATATCATATAATGGCGTGCAGTACTAATCCTTTTGTACCTTCACCTAATATGTTTTCTGAATTGCTTACATCACCCAATATCGACAACAACTTCATTGGTGTACCTATAAAGTTGTATTGTTTAACAATACTCGGTGTTTGTTGATATATATGCAGGTGACGTCAATCTGGTCTGACTTCAGATCAGATTTCAAAGGGAGGAGATCTATCCAGACAAATGACCATGAGACCAGAAGCAACCCCATTAGACTTTGCGATTCGTCTTACATCTAAAAATTGATCCATATAAGGTTAGAGTCCGTGAAAAAAAAAGGTTTCTCAGGACCAGGGTCGAGTGAAGGTAATGTATGTATGATATTAAAAAGAGTTTTCTTTTGAAGATTAATTTTGTAATTCAACATTTGTAGTTAGTTTTTGTTTCTTTCGTCAGGGAGAATCAAGATTATTGCTTTCACTACTGTTGATACACAGAGACTTGGCAAAATTTTACAGAATGGAATCCCTGTTATTAGCAATCAGGTGACGTTTGAAACATTATACATACATACATTACCAGGCATGTCACTTCTATCTGGATTACTAGAAACTGTAAACATTTAACAATAAAGCTAAATGTTGATCTATATGAGTCTTTCAAGAAACAATTTCTATGTTATCGGATCTTCAATGGTCTTTGGTAACAGGTGAGTGGAAGTGGACAAAGCAACTCAAGAAATGAAGATATTAACAATGCTTTTGCTAATGAAGTCTCATGGGATCGATCTTCTATGTCATATACTCAACTACCAACACAAGACCAACATATTATGCAATCTAAACTCTTACCATGTAAGAGATTCTATTTTAATCAATGATTTAGACATGTTGGTGAACTGTGATTTTTTAACTTTTTCATGTTTAGTTTCTAGAATGAGAGGAAAATTTGAGAAGAGACAAAAAAAATTTGTTAGTTGTGAAGAGACAAAATAGATGATGATGATGATATTGATCTAAGACAGTCAAAAGAGGTAAGTTGATTCTATTTTTACAGTTTTGTGGCCTGAATTGTGCTTATAGGAAGTGTTAAAGTTTCTTAAAAATATGTTTGATCAATCAAAAAAGAATGTGCTTTGTTTGATTTGAAGTAAGCAGCTGGCAAAATTGGTGCTAAAAAATCAAAAAAATGTTACGTTATGAGAGATTTGTACTTCTTTATTGTTTCTTTAGCGTTACAAAAATATTTGACTCGCCACAAACATCTATGTCTATTGTGTGCTATGTAATTTGATCACGACACTTAAGTTAATTGCGTTAACCAGCCAAGTCGAATCTTAACTAATCCATTTCTTTTATATTAATGATGATAGAGGAAAGACAAAAAAAAAAGTTTGTTTTTTGCTTTGGTTTGAAGAAGAAGAATGTGTGTTCAATGTTATTTCTGCAAGTTTTCCAAAAATATATATCTTGTATTTATTTTAATATTGTCAATCTATCAGATTTTTAGGAACTAATTTTTATATGTATTTGCAAAGTATTGCAGTGTGAGAAAAGGATGAATCTTGAAAGTGTGAGGAGTTTCATCACAAATTCATGGAAAATAAGCTGATCACCTACATGAATTAAAAGGTAGGTTTTCTATTGCCTTTGGCTTTTATCATCTCTAACTCTCAAAGTCAGGAGTGTTGGTGTTTTTTTAATCCTCAAAACATGTTTTTTGGCAAACACTATTTTCACATGTTTTTAGAGATGCTTTTAGTTGGATATTACCGAAGCTAAACATGTTTTTTTTTGCAGACACTATTTTCAAATTTGATGAGGATAAAGAGATGCTCTATAATTAAGTAAGTCGATCCTTTAAAATTGCTCATTTCCGCTTGAAAATTAACATATAAGAAAGTTAGAAGATTATAATATTGGGAGCATTGCGTTAAAACTGTTTGGTGTAGTGGTTTTTCCTGTTGAATGCGAATAAGACACACAATCTATTTCTTAACTATCAAGTTGTCTGAATTGTTTACTATTATGCCATATGTCCATCTAAAATCTTAATTCTTTTTTATATTTGTTTTTATCTCTTTTACACCTTTTTAAATGTCACACAACATCTGCCAAATATTCAATTGGATACATTTTGATGATCACAAAATTTACACACTGAACATTTACAAATTTAAATTATACAATCACGTGTCAAAAAATATATATATACAATCAAAGTTTTCTCAAATTTATGTACACAAATATAAACCCCTGTGTATACCATGAAAGGAAAAAACAACAACAAACATGTGTATAAGAAAACAATATACAAGTAATTGGTATTGATTAACAATTCAATTTAAAGTAGTTAGTTGTGATGATCATAAATTTAAAACTCACTATAAATTCACAAATTAATACTATATAATCAAAGTAATTTAAAAAATTATGTATCAAAAATATACTTGCGTGTCTATGCGGGTCATCATATAATGCTATATAAAAGTAGCTCGTTCTTGCTTTTGAGGCTATTCACATCAACAAATTTTTACTACTATTGTAACCACTAATAAATTGCCATGTCACTTAAGTACATTTAAAATTCAACTCGACTACCAAACTTCTTCAATTTAGATGTTTTTTGTCATGGGCTCAACAAAATGGTCCACAAGTTAATTTGTGAGCCCAAATTTAAACAAGAAAAGGTCGTAAATACAATTAGACCTCTCGCATCCTTGAAAAATTCTTCCACATTACCATCAGTTATCCATCTTCCATAGTCATTCCTTATATATAAACGTCCAATTTATTTTCGGATAGGAAACATGTTCTTTTTCTCTTCTATAACGCACTATCTTTTGTTTCAAATCCCATTAGTCATATAAACATGTTCCTCTTTGTCTTCTCTTATGCACTATATACCTACTTTACTTTCCCAAATCGATGCAGGTGATGTAAATATGATTTCTCTCAGTTAGACATTAAACTGCTGGTTGAAGCTCGTGAGCAAATAAAGAATGCGAGGTAATGGTAGTTAAAAGATAAGACTGTAAAAAAAGTTATATTCATCATATTTCTATGGTTATTTTTCATAAGAGTGTAAAATGCTATGATTTTCCTTATAAATATATATATTTTCTGAGTTCTACCTCTCTAAGATTTGAGAGATAATGACTAATATTTTTTCTTGACACTTATACAGATTTTCCTGCACAAACCTAATAGAAGATGCATGTGGGAAAGGAGCACAGTAGTAGAAATTCATAATATTGAGTAGATTTGCTAGAGATGGGAAGGAGACTCG
Source organism: Iberis pinnata (assembly GCA_900406425.1). Taxonomy (NCBI): domain Eukaryota; kingdom Viridiplantae; phylum Streptophyta; class Magnoliopsida; order Brassicales; family Brassicaceae; genus Iberis; species Iberis pinnata. The sequence continues at coordinate 19,903 of OVBE01003234.1, forward strand.
CTTAGCGTAAAAAGGGATTGAGCAAAGAGATTTGGACTTCATGGCACAAGCAGCAAGTAAGAACCATTGGTATCTTTTGCTGTAAATATTTCTAAACTTTTCATTCTTATATATAAAATTATTCATTTTCCGAAAAATATCAGTGAAGAATAATCAACTGAACGCACTTCACGTTGTAGAAAAAATTCTTCACAATTTTATATATGTTTTGTTTTCTTCGTATACTTCTTTCATCCAAAAATTCGATATAATCGATTGCTTATGTTTTTGTTCACCCAATATGATTTAATTCATCGACTTACTCGTGTCAAGAGAAGTTAAAAGTCTTGTGTAGTATTAGTATAATTGGTTAGTTTTTCTTCGGTACATGTGTCTTTTTTGGTTGAATCGCTCCGGTAACCTTATTGAGAGAGTGAAAATCTCAAGTAACCTCGTTATAAACTTGTTTTTGTTTTTAATTATTTTAAATAGTTTTTTTTGTTATTTACTAAAATATCAACATGTTTTCATATATTTACCAGCAATTGCCACTCAACCTACCCAAACACAAATTGGATCCGACCCAATGAAAAATTTGACCCAAACCTAGTTAAAAATTATGTTTAATGTAGAAAGTAAATCTGTAAAAACCAAAAAACAACTTAACTTCTTCGTCGCCTCTTCTTCTTCTTCAACGAGTTCGACCCTTCCTCTTCCTTTCTGCAAAAAAATCTCATAAGAAGATTCGTTAATTAAGCGAGTCGAGTTCCTCTTCCTTCTGCAAAAAAATGAACTAAGTTCTCTTTCTGCTTCCTCTTTCTTTTCGTCGAAATCGCTGAAATCACGTTTTTAAAAATTGGTTTCGCCGACTTTTTCTTCCTCTGTTTAAGCCACCGACTTTCTCTTCTTCATCTCGCATAGTTTTTCAAATGTTATGGTTTTTCGAGTGTGACTGTTCCAGTTTTTTAAAAGTTAGGGTTTCGGTTTTTCGAAAGTTAGGGTTTTTGGTTTTTCAGAAGCTAGGGTTTGGGTTATGTTTTTGAAGTCCAAGGACAGAGGATTCGAGATTTCATGATGCATTATATCTCTATGTTGCCGATAAAGAATTTTAAAAAGTGATTGCATATTTTCAACAACTTTTTTAGTCTTTGTTGCATATTTAGTCTCTGTTGCTGATAAAGAATTTTATATAATATATTTCCATTATCGCATCTGTCACTAAATTTTTCAACAAAATTGGAGAGATAATGATTTGGTCTTTGCTGCTTAGTTTCACAAAAGTGTAGACAATTCGAATACTGCTTGATAGTTTGGATCCTGAACTCAATGTACACTTTATTATAAACAAATGTACATGAACTCAATGTACACTTTAACTAGTACCTTTATCTCGGATCTAGTAGTTGAGAATTAGTAAACTGTCAAATTGTTTTACAAACATATGATTTACGATTAATAAAGCCATGAAAATGTTTTTTTATGGAGTATGGTGATGATTGAGGATTGGTGATTGTTAAGTTTTATGTTGTTTTTGTGGGGCTTTATGTGTTTGTGGCCCTATGTTTGTTTTCTTATTTTGGTATTATAGTATTGTATATATTTGTTTATTAACAAGTGTGTGTGTTTCCTTTTTGTTATTTTAGGACCAAAAAATGTGCGAGAAAGAATGTCGGCTGGAAGGATTCAGTAAGCATTTGTTTCTTTGTTTTATGGATGTTTTTGTTGAAATGGTTAAAATGGTTAAACAAGATAAATTGCATTATTTAGTTTAACGTTTTAGTAGGTTTAACTTGTTAATCTTGGTTATTTGTTTTTTTCCAGGTTCCGCATCCTCCTCCTCCTTTGCCAGAACAATTTCACTTCAACCATAGTGAGTTTGGTAAAAAGTGCCAGGTAGCTACCAGATGTAATTTAAAGAGTACCCTTTCACTAATTGAGGAGAAACTTACAGAAAGGATGAGATAGCATGGTTTCGGGAGCATCGTCAATTCTGTCACATTTTTCACATGCCGAGATATGATTCTCATATGATGATGGGGATGTACACTTTGCTGTTGAGGACCGTGAAAACGGATGCACCGAAAGAATGCTGGTTTTTTGTAAACGGGACTCCGATTCGATATTCAATAAGAGAGAAGCCTTGATCTCAGGCTTAGATTGCAACGATTATTCACAAGGCTACGAACAATTGGGAAGTTTTAGGGTCGTAAAACGAGTATTTGGCCGAAAAGAGAAGATCGATTTCAAGGACGTCGAAAGGGAATTCCACAAAATGAGAGGATGCGGTGATCGGCTGAAGATGGCAGTGTTACTTTTCTTGTGCAACGTCATCAAGATGAAAGCAAAGACGGACGGAGGATACATTGAGCCATTCTTGCTAAGGATTGTCGATGATCTTGACGCTTGCAAATCTTTCTTTTGGGGTAGACTAACCTTAAAAAACTGCATTGAAAAAATCCATCATATGATGGATAGTTTTAAGGAGGGTGTCCGCGATAGTTGGACCTTCCCCGGATTCATCATCCCTTTGGAGGTAATTCTTTGTTGATTCCATATGATTTTAATGTGCAATTACTTGTAAATTGATATATGTAATTAAATTGCAAATGTTAGCTTTCGAAAGTATCTGTAACCTTAAGGATTCATTTCGAGAAAACTTGGAAGGCGTGGATGATGGATGTCCACGGATGTGCAAGCGAATATTTAAGCAGCCCAATTTGAAAGCTTTTACTCTACAAGAAATTTATGACAGCCTCGGTAATACAAAGGTTAAACTAATTCAATTGTTATGGATTTTGTTATTCATTTTTTTATGGATTTCTCAATTTTGACTTGGTCAAAACTACTTCAGTTTAACTAGCTCTGTTTTGTTACTTGTAGGATATTAAGAGCATCTTAGCGCCTTCATTGTGTGAGTAGCTCTTAATAGCCCAGTTGCTTCCGGAAGATCTTGATGAATTATATCCGGAGGATGACTATGATGTTCAAAAATGGTACCATCGGTTGTGGACCGTAAGGAGGCCAGTTTTTTGGGAAAAAATTCAAAAGTGGGACGTAGAAGGAAAAAAAAACCGGAGGAAGCTAATGTCAAGAAAGTAAAACGAAGAAAAAAGAAAGATGAGAAGAACGTTGAGGAGGAGGTTACCTATTTGGTGAAGGAGAGCTTCGAACTATTTGTGAAGAAGGTTGAAGAGTTTAAGGAAGAGGTTTTAAGCAAGTTCGAAAAGCACAAAAAAATATTAGCTCAATTGGAAATCATTGTCAACCCGAATGAAGATAGAGGTATAGGTGATGATTTTATGGATGCAATGTTTAATGATTTACCAAACAGAGGAGATTTTTTTTCCCGGTGAAGGAAGTGGTAAAGGAGGAGTTGGTGACGAATAAGTGGCCGATGGTTGTTTGTTTGAAGTGGTTGTTTGTTAAGTGGTTGTTTGTTTTATGACAGTGTTTTTGAACCCTTTGGATGTTTGTTTTATGACTGTTTTTGAACAAGGTTTGGGTTGTTTGTTTGTTTAATGAACAAGGTTTATTAGGTTCAACTTTTTTTATGATTTTTACTAGGTTCAACTTCTTATACGAGTCTAACTAGGTTTAACTACGTTCAACTCCTTTTAATCATACAATAATTAAATTTTGACAACAATATAATTCCAGAATTACACAAAATGACATGTGTTTTTCAAAGGGCATGTGTTTTTCAAAGAACATGTGTTTTTTAATATAATATGTGTTTATTCGATATACAAGGTTCAAACACAGATAAAAGACATAATAAGACGAAATTTATAATAAGACGAAAACAAAATTGACAAAAGGACATGTGTTGTACCATAATAAGACAAAACAAAGTTGACAAAAGGACATGTCGGCTGTTAAAAATAACGTAGTTGTACAATTCAATAAACCAGTTTTATGAGCTATAAAATAGTTGAACAAAAGCTACGAAAACATTTTTTCAGTAAAACCTTACTTTAAAAAATATATATTTAGTTGAACTTTAATTTATTGGTTATTAAATCATGTTTTATACAATTTTACGTAATAATATATAAAAAAATGTCAAATTTTGTGGCATATTGACATTTTATGTGTGTTATAAGATGAAACATGTCTAAAAGTATAAGGTACAATGAGTCAAACAAGTATGTTCTATAGAACGTAAAATTATAACCTTTTTTCCAAATGTAGTATTTTTATATTCTGTATTTATAAACACATATTATATGAAATAAAAAACAATTTTGAAGACTAAAATCATTTTTCTAAACCTATTTACATCGAAATATAAACATAGTCTAGTTATAAGACGAAACAATGAACAATATACAAGAAACATAGTCTAGTTATAAGATGAAACAATAAACAAGAATACAAGAAACATAGTCTAGTTATAAGATGAAACAATAAACATAGCCTAAATCCTTTCTCATTGTGCGGTATTGCTCTTTCTCCTACTCGGACCCTCTCCAGATGACTGGAACCTATTTTCTTGATTCCTTCCCTTCTTTACCACATAATAAGGAGGATAAACAACCAATTCTTGAATATCATTTTGGATGACCCATTGAGAACTATGAGGCACAAGATAAATTGTTATGTAGTACGCCAATGCCCAAAGCTCCATCGAATTATAGTTCGAGCATAAGCTATATAACGGAATCTCCACTTCCTTGTTATCCATGGCAGTCGCAGCCGCATAGATACAAGGATATTTGTCTATGTCGAAATGTCAGCAAGTACAAGTTTTTTGAGACAAGTTAACATAATAGTTCAAACCATTGCGTCCAATAACATTGTACTCAAGTCTTTGACTATTCAACTCTTGCACCTTTAACAACTTTTCTTTCTCGATTGTATCATGTAGCTCTTTCTCAACAGCGGGGACCATCTTTTCCTCGCTCGATCCTTGGCATGATGCTTTCCTGTGGATGTTGAACCATTCTGAAATTTTTGAAACTATAGCATCAAGCAATGGTAATAAAGATAACTTTCCCGCGTTCGTAAAAACTGAATTGAGACCCTCAGTGGCATTCGTGGTGTCTATGTTGTATCTTTCTCCAGGAAAGTAACATCTAGCCCATCTTCCCTCAACAACACTTCCGTCAAGATACTCTCCTGCTCCAGGGTACCTATGTCTAAGAGCATCATATAGTTTCAAGAAATCTGCCTTGGAATAAGCTCGAGCGCATTCTCTAAACTTTTCGGCAACCACATTTTTATTAGACCTTGTTCTGGCATTATTTTTTACATTTTATAGCAAGTGGATAAACTTGCATTATGGACTTATAGATGCTTATGTGCCTATCCAAAACAAACACCAATTCAACATCATCTGGTATCACCGTGTTCAACATATTCATAAACCAAGTCCAACTGGCATCCTTCTCGCCGTCAACTACACCGAAAGCAATGGGATAATGATGATGGTTAGGATCTTGAGCTGTTGCAAAGATCAAAACACCTCTGTGTACCGTTTTAAAAAAGCAAGCATCCACAATTATCACCTTTCTCATAACCTTAAAACCTTCAACACACGCTCCCAAAGCAATAAATAAGTACTTAAACTTCTTGTCATCATCCAATTGAACGCTTGTCTTTGTACCGGGATTAACTTTCTCCAACATATATAAATAAGAGTGTATCATTTGATAACTCTCCTCGGGACGACTTCGCACAGCATATGCAGCTTTTTTCCCTCTCAAAGCAGTAGAATATGAGACTTTCACACCTACTTTTCCTTGAACCAAACCTATGAGAGATTTTGGAGTGGGAGTATCTAATACACGTGGATAATCATCAAGTAATATAGACGCAACCAGATGTGGTGTACCATGCCTTCTTTGTCTGCTCGTACTTGAAGCTACTCGAGAACATGTATGCACTTTATTGTAAGTTCTAACAGAGAAGCAATCCGCATTCGTAAGCTTTGCAACTTGTAGAGACCACTTGCAACCCTTCACAAATTAACGACATTTGACCACATACAATGTCGTTGTCGACTTCGCAGTGAAAGTATCAAAAGAGCTCTGATGGCAATCTCTTGCAACTAAATCTATAACTTCTTCTTTACTTTAAAATTCTTGGCCTAATGTTGATTGAAGACCATCTTCCCAAGAATCTTCTATGTTTTCATATACTTCTCTGTTAGATGTACCCCCAAATTATTCATTTACAACGTCATCATTACATTCCAAAATCTAATGATCTTCAAGTGGTTCGTCTACTATATCTTCCATCGGGTAAGGTACAATGGGAACAACATCGACGCTGGAAACAATATTATTTTTATTACATGGTTCTTCTCTTGTACCAAATTCTTCTACTTAGACTCGTTCGCTCTCCTTGACAATCTCCACATGCAAAGCACTCGTTTTTGCACCTTCCATCTTCATCATCCACGATGTACGACGCCGAATGAGGATACACAGCCTCTGAAATGTAACTAAACAACAACTTCGCCATAGGATTGACTCTCATCTTACTAGAAACTTTTCTCACCAAGTCGGAATAAGTCACATTCTTCTTAGACGTACTAAAAAAGATCGAATGTGTTTTATTAGCTTCTTTAGGATTCCACAATGACGACCCATCTATTCTGCTTGTGTAATATCCACCGCAATCAAAACGTATGATTGTGCGTCGAGTATTTGTATTCATTTCCCTATTCAAAAGAAGAACACAGATATTAATTAGTTCTGCTAGTTATACTAGTGTTACCACATAATACAAATATTAACTAGTTCTGCCAGCTATAATAGTGTTACCAAATTATACAATTATACCAGTTTTACTAGTTTAACCTCGTTCTTGACCTTAAAAAAATCAAACCCTAATGCAAACAAATAAAACAAAATGTATTCTAAACTTCATAAAACTTGAATAAAGTATATTACAACCGCTTGAAACTCTTGAATCACATTTTTTTAGCTTGAAAAAACAACACTAGCTTAAACCTAAGAAGAAGAAAGAAGAAGATATATTAAAAATGAACACACGAAATATGTTACAAACCTTATAAAATCAATATAAACACTTGAATGATACTCCACTTGAAGCCTTGATGAGTGATAATTCAATTTTGTTATTTAAAGAAACATGAGAAATTTTTATGATTAGAAACAATGAGATTCGAGTAGAAAAGAAGAAGGAGGAAAGCGAGTGATAGATGAGATATTGATTGTGTGGAGCACACATGTTAGTTGAATACTTATGGTTTATTTATTTTTCTTAAATTCTCTTGTGGGGTCCACACGAATTGGAGTAAGAGATGAGAGAGAATGTGTAATTTCTTTTTCTTTTTTCTTTTCTTTTTATGAATTCATTAAGGATAAAGTTGGTTTTTAAAAAAAATAAGGTTAGTAAGATTGATGCATTTTTGAAGAGGTTAGTGAGACTAGGGCTGGGCGTTCGGATATCCGAATCCGATCGGGTTTTTGGATTTTTGGATTTTCGGGTTTTCAATTATAGAATTCGTTCGGGTATTTTAGGACTTCGGATCGGGTTCGGTTCGGTTATACTTGGGTTCGGTTCGATTCGGGTTCGGGATCGGATTTTCGAATATTTCGGATTTTAAATTCGGTTTCGGATTTTTTGATTGAAACATGATATAAATATCTAAAATGATTCGAAATGACCAGAATTAATAGATTGATTATCATTTTCTCCATCATTAATCGGTGTAATAAATTCAAGTTTCTGTAATATGTTAAATC
>OVBE01003235.1:0-27594 GCA_900406425.1 Iberis pinnata
ATCATGTCCATCCATAAGTTGAACCCTGTAAGTTGTTTAGATCATGTCCATCCATAAATATTAGGGGTTTTTTAATGATAAAATATTATAAAAGTTGGTGAGGTTTAAGAAATGGTTCTTAATCAAAAAGTTTAGGAAGTGATTCTTTAAGAGGTTTTAACATGTGTAGCATTATCTATTTTTCATTAAAAAACTATAAAAAATAATTAAAATATAAATGATATTATTTTTATTACGTAGACCTCTTATTAGAAATCTAACCATTGTCTTATATCATCTATCAAGAAACAAGAAGACAAAAAAAACCAAGCAGAGGTCATCTTGTTGAATTTTCTTGGTGAGGATCTTCGTGTACAAAGAAACTGGCGGCTACAATCAAATAGCAAAGAATGAGTATCAATCCTTTGAAGTAGTTCGATGTATCTTCCTGCCATTAACAACAATTTTATGAGTTAAATCCAACGATTGGTCTCATATCAAGTTTCAAGGTTACTTAACCCACATGGAGCAAGAAGGCTACAACAATAACACTTATGAATAGTGTAGTTGTCTCAAATAGTTGGAAATTTAGATCCATTGGTGCATCTATCATCCATCCAACCACCACACAAAAAGGGACCTTATAAATCATAACAGATACAAAGTGGAAACTATTAGACCAAAGCTTTCATAATACTTGTCCCAACTTCACATTTTATAGATATATATACTAACCGCAAACATAGAAATCTGGATGGAAGATCCAATAGCCACTCCCAAAGACAAATCCTGCATACAAGAGCAAGAACATGTTAAGAACACTAAAGGAGACATGTAAATGCAAGAGACTTTGTCTACTTACAAGCTTATCTTTCATGGCAAACATAATAGCACCTGCATGCTCAGCTGCATTCCCAACTATAGGAAGCAAGATTACACTTATAAAAGAGATTGGTATCTTCCATGAGACTGAAGCACCCTTTTACAATAAACCAAACTCATTAATCTAGCCTTGCGGTGAATTTCTATGGAAACGATGAAAGAGGTCAAGTTTTTACTTCTATGGCTTCGACAAGATAGCCTGAAAGAAGGGAAACCCAAGCCGTAAAGATCGAAAGCCAAATGATTGCTTCCCACTTGGTGAGCTCAGAATCTTCATCATCCTCTGATGGTTCTTCATTCTGCTTCATTTCCTATAATTTGCAGAGATTACCAAAATGAACATATAACTCTTTAGAGCAAGACCCAAAATTATGTTATATAATTCTCCTTTGGAAAGGAAACCGCTTTCCTAACGTGAATCGAACTTGTTACATTTTTAGATCTTTTAGTTTACGGGATCTAGGGTTTTAACCACTAGACCAATTCATCGTTAATTATATAAATATATTAAACTAAAGTGAATCAAAAAGGTTGAAGACAAGGGACCTCATAAGAACTTGGCTGTGTTTTCAACTGGAAAAAGAGGTAAATAGTATAGGCAATGAGCATTATGCAACTAGTGAATCTTGAGAGAGAAAGCTGTGATGAACCAGCATGAATCTCACTGTGCGTGTAGTGAACAACTGTGGGGAAGAGTAGCCCCATGACCGCCATCAAAAGCATGCCTGAGTTCACAACCGCATTACCCTGCATTTATTGTATATATTGTCAATTAGTTTTGAGTTGAAAGCTCATAATCATTTTAACAGTTACCTTGTGAAAGACTTGCTCTTTAAGGGGAAATACAAGTCCACCACAGAAAAAGGCACAGCCAAGTACAAGCAACATGTTGGATAGAATTGAGCCGAGAAGCGTCAGTTGTACAACTCGTATCATTCCATTTCTAAGAGCGATAATCGATATGATCAGCTCAATCACATTTCCAAATGTGGCGTTTAAGAGACCTCCAACTGCAAAGTAAAAACTATATCATAAGAAAATAAAACAACAAGTCATACTCATACATACCAGTTGAACCAGTGTAACATGCCAATTGTCTGTTGCAAAAAAAAAAAAAACAAAAAACAAGAAAGAAAGAAAGTGTTAAGTGCTGATAAAACATATACGGAAACTGAAAAAAAGAGTTAATAATCGCAAATGGCTTACTCAGTGACATATCCTAGACGTTCAGCCAATGGAGTGATTCCTACTAAACTCAGTAAGAAGAACCATCCCTGACCAGTCACTTCTACAATCATTTTCATGAAATTTAATTAACAACAAGAATTATTATAATATCACAAGTTGCTCACCTGATTATCTGTCAAGTAATGAAGTAGTATTGCTAGAGGACCAAAAGGCAACAAGAGATTGAGTTTATTCGACAGAATCACTATCTTGAAGCTTTGGATCACTCTATTTTTAAGTGTTTTGGTTGTGTCAAGTTCTGCAGAAAGTGATCCTTGTTCCATCAGTGAAGCCTTGTCTTGTTTGAAGAGGCTTTTGAGCTCAGTTTCATTAACCAACCCCATTTTTCTTTTACAAAGAAGAAACAAAACACAAAACTACTTGGATAATTTATACGTCAAGGAACAACATATATATAGCTCCTGCACCAAGATTTGAGATCTCAATGATGTTTGATTTGGTGTAAGTCCAGTCATTACTTATTCCCACGAATATATGGAATGTGACACATTACAAGCACCATAAACGCACGAGAAATGAGATACAACAAACTAAATCATAATTTAGTTGCTTAAAACAACTCAACCATTCAACTATTCTCTTGTTTTTTTCTACTTTAAAGGTTCCACACAGAAGCACGCCTTCGTTTATCACATCCACCCTTGAATTTTTTTATTTTATTTTTCATTTTTGTATGTGCTAAATTTTGGACAGAATTGTACATTTCCTTTGTTTTTTTTTTTTTTTGCATCAAATCTTCATTCATAGTCTAAACGGCTACTTAAGCAAAAGCAACATCGGACATATCCAAATGTGCAAACATAAAATTAAAAGGAAGGTTTAAATCTAGAAAGCGATAGATAGATAATACAATCATAGCTTGATAAAAAGTTTGTAGTAAGATGAAGTAGTTTAGTGCGATTAAACACTTGGTAAACTTAATACCTACTATTCCGACCAAAAAAAAACTTAATTCCTACTACTTTCTCAACTAACTTTGCACACGTCACCTTACATTGTGACTTTAGAAAACAATTCATACCCACGATCAACACCAAGGTGATTGTCGATGCATCTTCCGACCTCGGGCAGGCCATTACACAAGATTACAAAATGGTTGGAAAACTGTAGATTCTCTTTGGTATGAACACCGAAGTAATACTCATTCTAAAAGAGAACGAGAAAAGTGGAACAATTCTCACAACTAGCGAAGAAGATGATGACAATCTCTCCTGGTCCCGACAGGAGGAAGTTTGAGTATATATATCTAAAATTGAGCTATCTATGAGACGAGTAGTGAAAAGCATACACAAATTTTGCACTACCACCATAACTATTGAAAAAACAAAGAACACAAGACACGCTATGTTTCTTAACTTGGAAGCACCAAGTCCAACACTTTTATTAACACAAAGTCTTTACAAGTTTGTTTTTACAAATCTCACTCAATTAGGACTCTCACAATTCTACCCAGAATTGATCTCACAAGACTTTGTATCCCCAACCCTCTCTGTGATATGAATTCACACTTCAATCAACCAGAGACGTATCATGTTGTCTTCACAACCCGTGTAACAGACGACCAGGAGAACACTCACCTCTCCAAAACCCTAGAAAATCTCTAATAAAAGCAGCTAAGAGTGTTGCCTCTCATTCACTCCCCTTAGCCCTTTTATATAGTTTCCAAGACTTCTTAAAACCTTTAACACAAGGATCTTCAACAAAGTGAATCGTTCCTTTTCTTGGATTATCCTTTTGCTTGATCTTCCTTTTCCTCTTATTAAACTTATTCCCCAAGCCAACTAGCAAAGGAAACTCTCCAAATTATCCATCATCACTTTGTTTGGTCCACCAGTCCAGCTCAGCAACTCACATGTCTGACGCATCTTCTGTGACATCAACAGCTTCAGGAAAACTTCATCTTCAATCTTCTCTAACCAAATCACAACTTCTCCACGTCATCTTTAGTCTATATGACATTCATAACTCCATGAACCAATTCTTGAGTACATTTCTAGTTGTCGTATCCCAACAACTATAACATCTAAGACCTGGCAATTTCATGCATCTGCAATCTCCCCCTTTTTAGCTTAGTTTGACACCTCAAGCATTCATCTTCAAGTTCCTTCATTTTAACAGAAAACTCCCCCATGAATTAAGCTTTAACTCCCCCATGAATTTTTCCTTGTCTGAATTACGTCTTGATACAATAACACCCATAAATAATCACACTCATCTCCCCCTGCTTGAGTGAACAACTAAGCTAAAAATATAACTTAGATGACACAACCAAGCAAGACCATCAATGCATACTTTCATTCAGTTGTTAGTTCGGTTGCACCTGCCACTGTCACAGAACTTCCACCAGGCGTCAACACAAATGATTTTTCTTCTTCTGAACAATTCTATCTTGTATGGGAGATGACCCTATATGTATCAACATCTTTTTATCTGTCAATTCCTCCATTGCTTCATACTTGTACTAAGTTGAACCTTTTAAACCAATGGTAGATGTAAATCTGGGAGTATCACAATATAGAGCAAACTTCTTCATCCAGACTTTCCTATGCTTTGTGAAGGTAGAAACACGACTTTTACCACTTCATGCTTAATTCATTCAATGTAGAAACTTGTAACAGTGTGCTTTGACATTACCAATTTTACCACAACAATAACATACATTGCCTTGATGCCGATATGATCTTGATCTTGTTGTATTTGAGGTTGATTTCGAACCATTCGCCTTCCCGTGTGGATGTGTTTCTTCAAAACACTTGGCTCATGTTTCTTTTTGAGGACATGGTCTAACATCCACACTAGTTGGTTTCTTAACATATACGCCCACAACTTTTGTTGAAGCTTCAACAGCTCTTGACTCAGCTTTCAGTGTTGTATCTATTTTTCTAGATGTTTGACAAACAAACAAAACTCCATTACGTGGTGTTGGTGTCATAACCCCCTCAGCAGGATTTTGTCTTAGTTAGTTTCACTCCCTGAATGATGACCCAACACATATTAGGCATAGGAGAATCTACCAAATAGATTTCTAACTGGGCACGAAAGATAAGTGGCTGAGCACCCAGGACGTAGACGAGCTGAAAACAATATGAGCACGAGCTGAGCAAGTAGAGACCAAGTCATGACGGTTCCAAGATAGTAAGGAGTCGCCGAGATTGTAGGCTCAACAAACTGAGAAGATCGGAACAACCTGAGATAGGCGGAGAGAGCTATAAAAATGAGAAGAGAGAGAATGACAAGCCATCGAATGATTTTTGGAGAATAAGAACTAATTTCTTACAAAGAATTTGTAATCAACTAGCTGTGTGTATTCATATAATTGAGATCAATAAAATCTTTTTCTATCTTTCTATCTGAATTTTTGTTGCGTCCTTTACATGATTTTGACAAGAACAACGAATTCTTCATTAAGATCAACTTGATAAAAATTACCTTGTGGATTTTAGCATCCACAGATTGGCGCCGTCTGTGGGAAGTTAAGAGTTCTTTAATGCAGATAGGAAAATTGCAACCAGATTCAACTCCACCATGACCAAAAATGCATCAACGCCACCTGACGGATATGCCAGCACGATTCAGGCACTCCTCCAATCCGTGCAGCCCATGTTCGATAAACTGGAGACACAAGATGCCTTGAACAAATCCTTTCTTGACCGGCTCGACCAAATGGCGAAGGAATCTGCAGACCAAACTAAAGCAATGACCAAACGCCTAGACTGAGTAAAACACCGCTTCAACAGGACTTCCTCAAGACGATACCCCACCTCAGGAGAACACTCAAGGAGGCTACGCTTTGCTCCAACCCCGCGCTCAATCAAGACGCGAGAACGCCGCATTGACACCATGGAGACTCTGCCCAATGGTGACCTCGAAAGAGAGTAATCCGACCAAAGGAATGACCAGCTCGATGACGAAACCGAACAGTCAAGTTGCACCACAAGCTCCGAGGCTTCAGAGGGAAAAAGAAACCGAGCCGACCTATTGGGGGAGTCCGAGGAAGAATCTCACAGGTATGAGCAGGGCGCCCGTACCCCACCTTCTCGCTCCGACAAGCGACCTCAGTGATCGATTCGGGAAATCCAGGAAATGAAGGATTCCCTTCAGGATGCAGTCCAAAAAACGAATTCCAAGGTTCACCAAGCCATCAGCTCAGCACTCGAGCTGGACTGATTGATGGAGGAGACGCTTCGAAGCCCGTATGCTGCACATAAAGAACGCTAGAGTGCGGAACCCCAAGAAAATTAAAATCCCCTTTTATGAAGGAAAAACGGATCCCAGCACGTACATGACCGCCTTCAGAATCGCAGCATAATTCGACGAACATGAGAAGTACGCATGGTATTATCATTTGTTCAGTGAACACCTCCAGGGACCAACACTCACCTGGTTCTCAAGGCTACATGAGGGTTCGATCCATAGTTTCAACCAAATGAGCATGATGTTCTTAAAGCATTACTCGGTGTACATCGAGAGGTACATCTTAGACGCAGACATGTGGAACATGACTCATGGTCCAAATGAGCCCCTCCGATAATTCTCGATATGTTCAAAGAAGTGATATCCCGAGTGGAATCACCGATAATGCCGCGATTACCACTCTCAAAAACGCGGTCTGGGGAGAGTCCAAATTCAGAAAAGATCTGATACTGAGCCCGTTAGCAACGATTGACGATGCACTCCAAGGGGGAAAAGTATTCACACAAATAGAAGATGATTTTATTGAAATGCGGAAACGAACCTGAGAAAAAAATTAAGCGACTCAGGCCGCTGCCCTAATGCGAAACCCCCCAGCAGGAAACCAAACACTATTCGCAGGAAAGCCCAAAAACGAACCTTGGAATCAATGGAAACGACCTGAAGAACAAGGAAACGTCAAAAAACACTGTGAATATCATAACCAAGATGGACACTCCACTGAAGAATGCAGAAGCTTCAAGTCATTCCTTTTCAGCAAATACTAATCCGGGGAATTGGTGGAACCCAGTAAGGCGAAAGCAGTGAATCCCCAGCAAGGGACAGAGGACCAGACCGAAGAGGCCAACCCCCCCCCCAAAACGAAACCGAGAAGAACTACCTCAAATGGCACCAACCGCACCATTCAAAAATCGGATCAACATAATCATGGGAAATCATCAGTTGGACCTAAATTCAGTAACGATGATTAAAGCCTATGGGCGTAGGGTGACATCATGCGAGAAATGGCGAATCAATCCCCAAGAGGCAGGGGGCCTATAGCTTTCGACGAGCTGGACACAACGGGACTCGATATACCTCATGCTGACCCACAAGTCATCGAGCTAATCTTAGAAGAGTATGAGATCGCAAGAGTACTCATCGATATGGGGAGCTCGGTAGATTTGATTTTCAAAGAGACCTTAGCGAACATGGACATAGACCTTTCACGAATTGAAGGACCACTTGCGCCATTGACCGGTTTCACCAGCAAGACCTCCATGACGATCGGAACTATCAAATTACTAATGCACACAGCTGGGGTATCTAGGATGATTAATTTCACAGTGATTGACAAACCAGCAATATACAACGCAATCCTGGGAACGCCGTGGATAAATGCAATGAAAGTTGTCCCTTCTACGTACCACCATTGCGTCAATTCCCCACTAAGGAGGGGATAAAAATAATTAAAGGGAGCCAAAGATCAATCCGATCTTGCTACCTAGCCAAACTCAAACTCAGAGAGAAGGCCTTATAGCAACTACAGATTGGGGAACCCGCCCCGCCTGCGGAATCGACGTACGAGGAACCCAAACTCGACGAGGTGACGCAATACTTCATATACCCAGGATATCCAGAGTGATGCGTTGGCATAGGATCAAAACTTCAAAAGGATTTGAAAGAGGAGCTAATCATTTTCCTCAAAGAAAACAAACACACCTTTGCGTGGAACATGACGGATATGCCCGAAATAAGCTTAGGCATCATGTTTCACAAGCTAAACGCATACCCAATTTACAAGCCGGTTAAACAAAAAAAGCGCAAGTTGGGAGCCGAGCGCGCTCAGGCAGTCAGAGACAAGATGGAGAAGTTGCTGGGTGCAGGTCAATCACCAAGGTGAAATATCCTGAATGGCTGACAAACCTCGTGTAGTAATGAAAAAGAATGGAAAATGGAGAGTATGCATAGACTTCAACGACTTGAACAAAGCATGTCCCAAGGACAGTTTCCCATTTCCAAATATAAATCAGCTCGTCGAAGCCACAGCTGGCTACAAGCTGCTCTCGTTTATGGACGCCTTCTCGGGTTATAACCAGATACTCATGCTTCAAGACGACAGGGAAAAAACCGCTTTCACTATGGACAGAGGCATCAATTGCTACAAGTAATTCCTTTCAGCTTGAAGAACGCAGGCGCAACCTACCAACGCTTGACCAACAAGATGTTCTCAGAGCAACTGGGTAAGATGATGGAAGTCTATATAGACGACATGCTTGTCAAATCTACTGACGAAGACAACCATGTGGGCGACCTGCGCACCAGTCTACAAATACTGAACAACTACGGGATAAAGCTGAACCCGACTAAGTGCACCTTCGTAGTAACCTCGTGGGAATTACTCGGTTACCTGGTGACCAAGAGGGATATCAAAGCAAACCCCAACCAAATCAACGCGTTGTTAAGGATGTCTTCACCCAAAAACACGAGAGAAGTACAAAGACTAACCAGACGCATAGCCGTCCTAACTAGGTTCATATCTAAGTCAACAGACATATGCCTTCCATTCTATAACCTCCAGAAGGGAAATAAGAAGTTCATCAGGAATGAAGAATGTGAATTAGCATTCAAAGATTTAAAAACCTACTTAATGACACCCTCCAGTCCTTTTGAAGCCACATGAGGGAGAAACTCTATATCTTTACATTGCGGTGTCATCTCATGCAATTAGTTCAGTCCTTGTACGCGAGGAGCTGGGAGACCATAGGCCGATCTTCTACCTCAGCAAAATGCTAGACGATGCCGAGACTAGATATCCGACAATAGAAAAATTAGCCCTAGATGTAGTGCATTCTACAAGGAAATTACGGTCCTATTTCCCATCGCACTCGGTAGTCATGTATTCAAACCAGCCGTTGCGTACGATCCTACACAGTCCGAACCAGTTGGGAAGACTTTCCATGGGCCATCGAGCTCAGCAAGCACAACATAGAATTTAAAAGCAGAACTTGTGCAAAATCTCAAGTCTTATCAAATATCCTGATAGAGCTACCACCAGATATGAATGCAATAGTAGAGCCAGACAAAGCAAAATGGTCACCATACATGGTTCCGGAGTGGGAGTACGATTGGTCTCCCCAACCGGGGAGATAGTTAAGCAGTCATTCCGACTAGACTTCGCAGCGTCAAACAATGAAGCCGAATACGAGGCGATAATCGTCGGACTACGATTGGCAATGGCAATTAGAGCTAAGCGAGTAACCGCCTACTGCGATTCCCACCTAGTTGCGAACCAGTTCAGTGGGGAATACAAGACAAGAGACGGTAGAATGGAAGCATACCTAGGTGTGGTGAAAACCCTTTGCAATGAATTTGTGGACTTCGAACTGATTAAAATCCCTAGAGGTGAAAACATACCCGCTGACGCCCTAGCCACACTGGCATCAACTACGGACCTGCAAACGACCATAGTCATACCGGTTAAAAATATCAACAAACCCATCATATCTATCACTAAAGCCACAAGCGTAATACATAACACAATTGAAGAATACAATGTCAACCCAAATCCCGAGGACGTCGAAGAAGATGCAGTTCCGATGGAAACAGACGAGGTCAAAGTGGAAATAGACTAGAGAGTCGAGATACTGGCATACATCACATATGGAATCTTACCACCGAAGAAATGGGACGTTAGGATTCTCAAAGTCAAAAGCGCTAGGTACACTCAGTTAGACGGAAACCTTTACAAATGGAGCGTATGTGGCCCGTTGCTAAAATGCATATTCGGACATGAGACAAGGAAGATAATAAGGGAAGTTCACGAAGGAGTATGCGGAAACAACTCAGGTGGCAAAACACTGGCATGCAAGATAAAACGATATGGATACTACTGGCCATCTATGATCATGGACTGCGAACAGTACGCTCTGAAATGCCAAAAGCATGCGCCATTGATATACAGACCAAGCATTCAATTTGGAAAGCTTGTACCATCGCAGTGCCATACCCATTCATGAGATGTTCCATGGACATAATTGGCCCAATGCACATGTCGAAACAGAATCGTTTCCTCCTCGTCCTAACAGATTATTTTTCTAAATGGATAGAAGTCGAATCATTCGCCAAGGTTAAATCCAAGAATGTGGAATCCTTCATCTGGAAAAACATAATTTGTTGACATGGGATCCCCTACGAAATCCACACCGATAACGGCCCCCAATTCACCTCAGATAGATTCAAGGACTTCTATGAATGAATGAGCATAAATTTAACATTCTTCACCCCGTATTACCCGCAGGCTAACGACAAGGCCGATGCTGCTAACAAAACAATTTTGGATGGCCTAACGAAGAGACTAGACGCCAAAAAGGGAATATGGGCAGAAGAATTGGAAGGAGTACTCTGGTCCTACCGAACGACCCCCAGAAGAGGAACCAACGACTCACCATTTGCTTTAGTATACGGAACCGAGGCAGTAATACCAGCTGAGACCAAAGTCCCCAGCCTCAGGCGTGAGCTGGCACCTCAGAACATGGATCAAAACGTTCAGATTCTCATAGACATAGCCAACACCGTTGATGAAAGGAGAGACCAGACGACGATATGGTTGCAAAACTACCATAACGTCGCAACACGATTCTACAACAAGAAGATCAGGCAGAGACGATACACCGAAGGAGAGATGGTGCTACGGGAAATCTTCCTCGCAAGAGCAAAGAAGAACGCATGGAAGCTACGAATAAATTGGGAAGGGCCATACAAAATCTCCAAAATTATCAAACCATGAGTGTACAAACTAGAGGACACAGAAGGAAACAAGGAGAAACACCCTTGGAATGTTCAGCACTTAAAGAAATATTTTCGTTGATGCCTAGCAAATTCTTTTCCCTTTTTTCACGCATGATTGTACTATTAAATCAGTGAACTACGACCTAGGCTTGATCTCCACCTTAGGGGTACGTAGGCAATTTCGCTTAGGGAATTCAACTATTGTTATTAATTATTTCAATTTTGCGCCCTCTCCTTCCTTATAATTTTTTTTCTCAAAAAATGGGGGAGATGTATTCGTCCTTTACACTCCGATCCAGCCCGCCCTCTCCTTCCTTATAACTTTTTCTCAAAAATGGGGGAGATGTATTCGTCATTTACACTTCGACCCAGCCCACCCTCTCCTTCCTTATAATTTTTTCACAAAAAATAGGGGATATGTATTCGTCCTTTACACTCCGACCCAGCCCGCCCTCTCCTACTTTATAAATTTTTCTCAAAAAATGGGGGAGATGTATTCGTCCTCTACACTCCGACTCATCCCAACCCAGTACAAAATACCGTCTCTTACCCAACCAACAAGATGAAACACCTGAAGTATATCCAACTATTCATCACCAACCATTCCATCCTTTGTCGTTTTCGCATATCCTATATACCAATACTTTGACGAAATCAAGGGGAGAACACCATACTAGACCTGCGAAAAGTTGCCTAAACCTTCGACTTTTGCTTCTCCGGTAAAAATATCTAAACCTTCAAATACCTTCTCATTATAGCAAAACAATCAAAATGAAAAACAATTACCTAAACACATCACATTGTATGACCTGGCCAGTCATACAATAAATCGCACACCCCCAGCGGGTATCAGCCTGAGCAACCCTCAGCAAGGTATAAACGCTAAAGTCGAGCCCAGTCTTGCAATAATGCATTAAGGCATATGACAAACACTTTTAAACAACTGAAACATTCACTCTTCATACGAACATTCGATCCCTCTAATAAATAGGGCTGTCAAAATGGGCGGGCGGACCATGGTTCGTCCATGTCCAATCTATTGTGGACCGTCCATGGACAAGCCCATAAACTGATGGGTCAATATGGGCTTTGTCCAATTTGGACCATCGTCAAAATGTGCTAGACAGTATAGACATTGAGCTGTCCAAATAATTTTAAATTTTATCTTAAAATTTTGGGATTTCTTTATATATGTGTTCTATTAAAATTACTATTACAGTTTTTTTTATCATAGGAATGTAATGTGTGTTTTTTATTACAGTTTTTTATATATGTGTTTTATATATGTGTTCAATTAGAATTACTATTACAGTTTTTTTATTATTCGGAATAAAGTGTGTCATTCTTTAATAATATACTCAATGTCAAGTGCATGCTGGTTTTAACTAAGAAAGCTCATGAGAAACCTAAAACTAACTCAGCTCAAAGTAGACACATAAAAGCAACAGGCAGAGACATAAACCAGAATATCAAAATAAATTTATCAAACTTAGAGTTTTTGGTTAAAGCCCCCCCCCCCACCCCCGGGCACACAACATTCAAAGATGATTAAAAAAGAAAGGCAAAAAGGATGAAATGGAGGATGCTCTCGGTGTGCGAGTCCTGACCAGCCGCATTATCATCATCCCCTCCGGGGGCTCCTTTTCTCGCAGCAGCTGCGACCTCTTCAATGCGCACTGCAACTTCAACCGCTTTGTAAAGAGCTCCACCTGTGTCGATGTTAAGCTCCTCGGCATCCTCCTTTCTATTTTCCTCCTCGGCGAAAGCCTCGTCTTTATCCGCTCCAACAACAGCCTCCTCAACAAGGTTCAGAGATGGGACATTTGTACCATAAGGGTTGATGCCCTCGGTCGGGTTGGTTCAGAGGGCTCGCTTAGGTCAGACCCAGTGGGCGTTGCCGCCCAGTCCTTCTCCAAGTTTAGCTATTTGAAGTCTAGCATAGCCAGCTCCTCATTGAACCCACCCAGGTCTCCTTCCAAATCCCTCTGCTCCGTTTCCAAAGTAGTCTCCCCCTGAGTCAAAAGCCCATTTGACTCAGGGGGAGACCTTTGATTTGTTCCACTTGTATCAGCTTCTCTTGAGGCACCCGTTCATTAGCGACCTTCCCCTTCACCCGCTCCATCCTCCTGGCGAACTGCGCATTCATCTTATCTTCATTCTCCTTGAGCTCCTATTCCATTTGGTCATCCATATCCCTCATGATAGACGCCAACTCCTTGGCCATGGCAGCTACCTCTTTCTTCAAGTTCTTCTTGGCTTTCTCGTGACAAGTCGCCTCCTCACTTAGCCTCTCGACATCTTTCTTCCTTAGGTCATCCAACTCAATGATCTCAGCCCTCAACCTACTGTTCTAGTCCGTCATCAGTTTCACCCGCCTCACTGCAGCTTTTAATTCCAAGATAGCTTTATCAGCCCTTACTGTCGCATCCGCAACCAGTTCGACCCCAGAGTTCTTCTTCGCCTTCCTCAGCTCGTCATCTATAACCCCCACCAGTCGGTTTGCTAAAGTCGCGGTCTAGAAAATAAGGTGTACCTCAATAAAAATAGGAACCGGTTTTCGTGTCGTGAAACAAAAAGAAAAATAAAACAAAAAACACAACAACCCTACCTTGGAATGGGAACGAGTCCATTCAGCGTACTCTCTATAAACCGAGAGCGACATGTGGTCATAAACCTTAGGTTCACCTAGGCAAAGTTTGGACATCAGCTCTGCACAAAAGTCTCATTCCTCGATGATGGAAGATTGGTTCGTCCATGTGAAGCTAGAGGAGAATCCGCCATAATCATGAACACCGACTGGGGATGCCTCCTGAATGCGAGCCCTTTTTTTCGACGGAGCTTCAAGGTGATGACTGTTGCGCCGAATTGGAGGAGGACGAGTTGATTTCTTGTTGGAGCTTACAGTTTTCTCCCGATGATGATCACCACGAGATGAATCGGAGACCTCAATAGGATCCACCTCCATGGAGACTTGATCCTTAGGAGTCTTTGCTTCCTAAACAACACTGAGTTCCGCTGAGCTGGGACCCCCTGGGAACTTTTTAGTTTGCGAGCTTCACGGTATGGAACAGGGTTCTTCATGGTGACAAACAAACACTGAGATAGAGCACCTGCAGTAAAACCATACATCAAACGTTATGCGACTTGAATGGACCATATTGAAACCCACATCAAATACTTATTTGTGGATGATTCAGAGAGCGGTTCTAATGTCAGCCAATTACGGGATACTCTTTCCCTGTCAAAGGTGTTCCAGCTGTTCAGCCGATTGCTCCCGAGAAGATTCCAATTCTTCAGATATTCAACAAAGGATTCTCAACCTGAACCAAGTGCGGAACTGGAAAATACCAAAATAAGAGAGGAAAAGAAAATCAGTCAACCAATAACGCCCAAAAATCAACAAACATAAAGAAATAAAGTCAAAAACGGCCAGAAAACATCAATTCAACGAATAGGCAAGGAAACTCAGGAGCTAGGTTTAAGAAAGAAAAGGAAGGGATTCACACTCATCTCTCTAGTCCACCAAGATTGTAGATCGTTGGAACTTGTAGTCCCGAATGAGAGATGATTGATTTCTAAGAAGAAGTAAAACTGCTCCCAGTCAGTTTCGTCTTTTAGAGCTTGCCAAGTCGTGAACCTCTGATTGGGTTTGTTGGCTAAGTACCAGAGGCCACCCTTTGGACCCCTTTTTCATATGTGGCCACCTTGAGCATGTCACAACCCAGTTCAAAGCCGTTCTCCCTTGCCTGGACCATCAGAAAAATCGCATGCCGGAGTCCCTTGGGTATCAAATGACTCAAAGTCATCCCTCAGCGATGCACGTATCGTACCAGCAACTCATGTATGGGAAAGCGAAACCCGTAGATCTTGAAGAGATCTTATAGACCGTGACAAACCCGGCTGGGGGATTGTTTGGAAACTGACCAGGTTCAGGGATCAGGAACCTGACATCAGACTGGAAATCAAATTGTTCCCAAAGCGTCCTCACATACGTGATATATGAGCGAGAGGAGGAGAGAATCATGATTTGTGGAGCCGCAGCCACCCTGGACCTCGTACTAGTAATGATGGGGGTTCCGATGCTAGTGCTAGCCGCAAGATGCGACGACGAGTTCCTGCTCCAGGAACAAAGCGCCAATTTTTTCACATGACGGGGAGGCCAAGACAGAAGAGAAATTAAAGAAAGAGAAGTGGAAGGGAAAGGAAAACCCAAGGGAATCGGAGAAAATTCAAAGAAGAAGAAAATAAATTGAAAGGGGAAACAGTAAACCCTAGCAGAAATTAAGAGAGATGAGATATGAAATGACAGTTCCTTTGGTTGCGTAAAGAGAGAGAAGGATTAGGTGGTTGAATGCGTAGTGGGGAGACGATTCTAAGCACTTTAGGAGAGAGGAAAAGCAGCAGTAATTGCCTCGAAGAATACAAAGCCACCTTTTGTATTTTGAATTCCAAAATCAAAACACATGTCGCGTGCTAAGATGAATAACCGCCGGACTATTGAGATTGCTTCAACCAAAATTGCAACAAATTAACTTAACAAACGCTAAATTCTTGGATTAATAGGATTATCCGATTCGACACGAAAAATTAAAATACATATGTGATAATCATATATGAACGCGTGTATATCCAAATGGGAATTGCAAGTGAAGATTATCTCGAAACAGGGAATCCTACTTGAAGTTAACCAATCAATTTTCGTAGGTCACCCAACTCGCTAAGTTCATAGGGAGACCTGGGGGCTAATTTGTTGGTGTCAAAACCCCCTCAGCAGGATTTTTCCTTAGCTAGTTTCACTCCTCGGATGATGACTTAGCACGTACTAGGCATAGGAGAATCTACCAAACAGATTTCTACCTGGGCACGAAAGATAAGTGGTTGAGCACCTAGGACGTAGACGGGCTGAGAAGAATGTGAGCACGAGCTGAGCAAGTAGAGACCAAGCCATGACGGTTCCGAGATAGTATAGAGTCATCGATATTGTAGGATCAACAAACCGAGAAGATAGGAACAACCCGAGCTATGCGGAGAGAGCTATAAAAACGAGAAAAAAGAGAATGAGAAGCCATCGAATGATTTTCAGAGAATTAGAACTACTTTCTTACAAATAATTTGTAATCAACTAGCTGTGTGTATTCATACAATTGAGATCAATAAAAAAAAATTTCTATCTTTCTATCTGAATTTGTGTTGCGTCTTTTTCCTGATTTTGACAAAAACAACGAATTCCTCATTAGGATCAACTTGATAAAAATTACCTTGTGGGTTTTAGCATCCACATGTGGTTTCATAATCCTTTTTACAACAGCAGTTGCTTCTTTTCCTGTGCTACTTCTTGATTCAACAGGTTCTGAGATGTTGCACAGACAAAAATTGTTCCTTTCCCTAAGTTAGCCCATGTGTAACCTAAACCCTCATAGGTTTTCTCTGTTCTCCTCATACTCAACACATGATCTAGCTTATGAGTTCCATTGTCTAACATCCGTATGTTTTTATCCTTTTCTTTGATGCACTCTCTAAGCCTTTGGAATGTTATGTCACATAGACAAGATCTTCTTCAAGCTGTGCAGCTTTGGCTTTCAAAGCTACGTTTTCCCTGTTGACTGCCACACATTGGTCATATAATTCTTGTACCATGTGATTAGACTTCCAAGCTTCGCTTCCAGAGCTCCTGATGACTGTTTCAAGATTTGTACCAGCTGAGCTCTTAACAGGAAAACCTGGTCCTTCAACATTGGTTGAGCCAAATAATGCCATAAGTCTTGATTCTTTTTCACGAGTATCCATTTTGGTTGACATCTTCCTGTTCTTCTCTTTTACCTCAACACCCATACCCTTGACTTTTCTTTTTCTGGTTGTTGCACAATATGATTTAACATGTCCAAAACCTCGACATCCATGGCATTGAATTCTCTTTTTCTTTTGCTCGTTGATGCTCTTTAAAAGTTATTCAACTTTGTTTTCAACAAGATCTTTTAAATCCTCCAGCTTGTTGGATTCCTCATTATCAATTTCTGAGCAAACATCAATCCCTTCTGACCTGTCTGAGACAACAAATGGTAATCCCATCTCATAAACTTGTAATCTCCCAACCACTTCAGCAAAGGTCATATTATCAGTATCAAGAGCAACTTCCATCACAGTCTTTATAATATGAAATCTTTAAGATAGGCTCCTCAACAGCTTTTTGATCAACTTTTTATCTTTGTAGCTCTTGCCAAGAATACGTGCTTGTTGGGCGATAACACATATTCTACCATTGAATTCCTCAATGTTTTCACCATCATCCATTTTTAGATTTTCAAACCGTGAAGCAAGAATATCTAACCTTGTGAGCTCGACACTTGTTGTACCTTTATAAACAGTTTGTAGGATATCCCAGGCTTCTTTAGCTAAAGTATAGGCTTGAATTAACTCAAATTGATGTTTTGAGACTC
The DNA here is from genome assembly GCA_900406425.1 of Iberis pinnata. Classification (NCBI taxonomy): domain Eukaryota; kingdom Viridiplantae; phylum Streptophyta; class Magnoliopsida; order Brassicales; family Brassicaceae; genus Iberis; species Iberis pinnata. The sequence continues at coordinate 17,508 of OVBE01003235.1, forward strand.
CAAGAAATATTGATGACAGTGCTAGAGCATGCATTCTGGATATCTCTTTCTCACATCTTGACCATTTTTCTGTTGCCTTGATTTCTTGAACAACATCAGTAGAACGTCTAACAACTTGTTTTGGTGGCTTCCACCCAGATTCTACTGTTGTCCATGCATCTTCATGCATTGCTTTGATTTTATGCATCATCTTGACTTTACATTCTCCATAGTTTTCTGGATCCACTTCTGTTGGGCTTTTTGTTGCAAATCACAATTGTGTCTTCATGTTCATCTAAGGATCGTTCCCTGAAATATAATTTCTTCTGCTGGCAGGTTAGGTTCTGATACCAATTGAAAAAACAGAGAACACAAGACACAATATGTGTCTTAACTTGGAAGCACCAAGTCCAACACTTTTATTAACACAAAGTCTTTACAAGTTTGTTTTTACAAATCTCACTCAATTAGGACTCTCACAATTCTACCCAAAATTGATCCCACGAGACTTTGTATCCCCAACCCTCTCTGTGATTTGAATTCACGCTTCAATCAACCAGAGACGTATCATGTTGTCTTCACAGCCCGTGTAACAGACGACCAATAGAACACTCACATCTCCATAACCCTAGAAAATATCTCTAATAAAAGCAGCTAAGAGTGTTGCCTCTCATTCACGCCCCTTAGCCCTTTTATATAGTTTCCACGATTCCTTAAAACCTTTAACACAAGGATCTTCAACAAAGGGAAACTTTCCTTTTCTTGGATTTTCCTTTTGCTTGATCTTCCTTTTCCTTTTATTAAACTTATTCCCCAAGCCAAGTAGCAAAAGAAACTCTCCAAATTATCCATCATCACTTTGTTTGGTCCACCATTCCAGCTCAGCCACTCATCATGTATCATGCATCTTTTATGACATCCACACCTTCAGGAAAACTTCATCTTCAATCTTCTCCAACCAAATCACAACTTCTCGATGTCCTCTTTAGTCTATATGACATTCATAGCTCCATGAACCAATTCTTGAGTACATTTCGAGTTGTCGTATCCCAAAAACTACAACTGTAACAGACAAGACCTGACAATTTCATGCATCTACAACTATAACCCGGCTTGTGATACTACTAAGCAAGCTTGAATGACTTCCCTAGAGAAGAATGGCAACTTATAAGCACAATAATTTTCCTTTTACACCCAACACAACCATCAAACCTAATAAATGTATGAGCGTTATAAACTAGAGTTGAAAACTCGAATTAAAAAACGGGAAAATCCGGGTACATTTGCGCGTCTTCAAATCGATGAGTGTGGAAGATTCATGTATGTGCCTTTCGTTTGATGCGAGCATAGTTAGGTTTCCTTTCATGCGCAAAGTTAGAAACACTTATCATCTTCTTCATCCAGGAACTACTTAGAAATCAAATATCATCTTCTTCATCCAAGAAATTGAATGAATCCAACAATCAAAATGCAACCAACAACAAGAACAACCATTATCTTTTACATCTCTGATTTTTCCTCAGCCAAGACATCATTTACCTTCTCAAAATCCTCTTTTTCAATCTTCATATGAAGCATCTCAAACACCATCTTCTCCATCTCATTACTCTCATTTCACAATCTTTGAGATGTTAGCAATTCTTGCATCCATTGACTCAATCTCATTCAAATCTGCCATCATCAACCCACTTAAATGTGTGGTTATCATTCCTAAACTACAAAATTAACACGACCTATCATTTAGTACCTAAAGCATTACCATGAGACAATTTCCAAAATCAACTAATTTGGTTACCTTGTTTGCAACAGCATAACTACACCTATAGTACCTACGATATGGATTGGATTCAGATTTCGAAATGAGCTCAACAATTTGTTACCCACGGGCACATTTCTTAGGTACTTTGAAAATTATTCTTCTTGAATGACTACTTTTTAATGCAATTGAAGTTCCATAGATATTATTTATCTTTCCAATCACGATTTCTGTCAATTAGGGTTTTAGAAACTGAGAAATCGAGAAATTTGGGATTTTGGGATTCTAAAACACGATTTCAAGATTTAGGATTTTTAAAATGGGTATCGGGTTATCGAGTTATACGCAGTTTCTTGGGTCAGATTTGGTTTCGGTTTACAATGGTTCCTCGGTTCGGTTTACCTCATCTCGGTTTTGATATATGGTTTACGTTTTAATTTATTGAAAACGATAATCATGGAAATATAGCTATTTAACTTTTAGGTCGAGTACATTTAGTAGTTGATCATAATTTGATGGAAAACTATTAGTATATGTTAGTGGGAAAATAGATCATTTATTTATTGGTCATAAACTATATGGTTTATGTTGTTTAGAAGATGATATAATTTAGGGACATTCTCAAAAATACCACAAAAAGTGAAGTATATTCCAAAAATACCACACACTCCCAAAAGTTCCAAAAATACCACATTTTTTTCCAAAAATACCACACAAATGTTTTTGTTCCAAAAATACCACAAAATTTGAAATAGCTTTAAAACTTCAAATTTAAATCCAAAAACCCCAAAACCTAACCCTACCCCCTTCAAAACTAAACCCTAAATTCTATTTAGTGAACCCAAACTCAAAATTTTAAATTTTAAACTCTTAAAATTCACTTTTTATGTTTGTGGTATTTTTGGAACATTTGAGAGTGTGTGGTATTTTTGGAACTTTTGGGAGTGTGTGGTATTTTTGGAATTTGAACTTCTTTTGATGGTGTTTCAAGGAATTACTCTATAATTTATAGTAAGTGATATTTAGTATGGGCTTTTGAAGCCCAATTTCACCTGGACTATAAAACCCAACACGCCATACTTTACGTCAAATGCTCGGAAAAAAGTGGTAACGCCTTCTTCTCTTCCATGGCGACGGAGTCCCCGAGCTCTGTTCAGAAAGGTGAGTCTTTGATTAGTCAATTGAATCTACCTATGATCCGATCACGTTTAATCGAACGAGGGATTATCTCTTTTGTATATGCTTGAGATTTTAATTGATTTCTCGTAGGTCTTCGTTTTCCTTTACATTTTTTTTGTTTGTTTCTGTGACAGTTGTTATTCATCTGAGAGCTACTGGAGGTGCTCATATACTCAAACAATCTAAATTCAAGGTATTATCTTATTAGGGTTTGTTTAATCAACTCTTCCATCTTTTCATGTTCTTGATCATTCTGTAACAGATTCCAGGGACTGATAAATTTGCCAAAGTGATTGAATTTTTAAGAAGACAGCTTCATTCTGACTCGTTGGTAAAACACAGCTTCTTTTGTTTATGGATCTTCTAAAAAGTTTTTAACTTTTTGTTTTGTTTGTAAGTTTGTCTATGTGAACAGTTCTTTCTCACCAAACCCTGATGAATCAGTTAACGATTTGTACAATGTAAGTTTCTGTTTGTATCAGGAATCTCTGTTTCTATATTGGTAACGTAGTGCTGTTTGGTGTGTACAGAACTTTGGCATTGATGGTAAACTTGTGGTTAACTATGCTTTTTCAATGGCATGGGGTTAATAATAGTATTCTCAAGCCATGTAAGCTGATTCTCTCTTTCCTCTTTCAAACTTAAAATTACTTAACTGATAAATGTATCCTAATCAGAATCTACCATTGAAGTCTTGAGTTTTAGTGTTTCAGGTCTGCTCTAAATGCTCAAGACGCCTTTCAAATACATATACTTGTACAGAATCATGGAAATGTTAATGTATAATGTGTTTTTAGGAATCTCTTGTGTTCTTTTCTGATTACACATATCTGTTTCCTCTTGCCTCTTTGATTTAATAAAAGGTTTGGTTTTCCACTGTTATCTATGTTCATCTTGGTCACTTTTAAAAGATTCTACTTTCTGCAATCTTTGAATGTGATGTTCAAAATTGCATAGCAAACAGCAATAGAGATTGAATAGAGACATTGAACAGAGTCACTCAAAGCACCTTTGAAGAAGGAAGATTATAATCAGACATGACCTTGGTAAAGGTTCTTGTCTAGCTCAATAATAAAAATGTTAATAACATACAAGCTTGAAACTATATAGATCTCTCCAACAGTTATGTATCACATTTTTGACTTTTTTTTGTTTTAAAAGTTTACATTTATGTACAAAACAAACCAAATTTTCTCATCTTGACCAAATAGAAAGTGTCTACTTGTTGTGGGAAGTTGTTTTCTTTTGAATGGAACACTAGCGACCCGAGAAAACAAGTACAAGCACGGTGATCACAAGCACAACGGTGAATATCAGAGCCTGCAATTTTGTAGCAATATAGATAAGTTGATACATTATCTTTTGTAGGTGATCAGGAGGGTATGATGATACTCACAGCTATAGCAGATGCAGCAAGACCAGCTCTTTCCCGTGGATCTCTACGATAATAGTTTGCGAAATATAGACATGTAGCAAAGTACCACGCAATTGGAAACACAAATCCAAGAAGAAACCTAACAACAAGTAAAATGAATGAATCTACTTGAAAAGCCACGAGAGAAAGAAGCAAAGACTCACGAGAACCATCCGATTCCACAGCCGAAACAAGGAAGAGGCTTATAGAAAAGTCCTAAATCAGTGTCAGTGTCATCTTCAGCATTATGGATAAGAACATACTTGCCTTTCTTTTGCTCCTCAATATCTGCTTACATTTTACAAGGAATTCAAATAAACCCTAAATAATGATGAACACAAAGCTAAAGAGTGAACATACTTACTATCATTCATCTCGAAAGAAACTGCAATGCTCTCTCCACTCAACCTGATCATCAATTACAGATTTTATTATCAATCAGACAAATCTGAACAAGACGGTCAAAATTCAGGAGAAAAATCTGAGGATGAAACTTACACTTGCCAATTTTCAAAATTGAGATGATCTAATACAAAAACATAAACCCTAAAACTCTTTGAGAAGAAATCAATCAATAAAAACAAACAAACCCCTACTGTTCTTGAGAGACAAAGAACGATCTTTTCCGAGGATATTAAAAAGAGAGAGAGATAGAAATCATCACCGGCAAAATTTCTTCAAAAGGCGATCGATCGAGAGATTCGAGAACGTGACCTTCGGGAGGAGAGATTCTTGCTTTCGTTATTGTTGCGAGTTCTTCTCGATTTTGTTGCATTTGTATAGATTTGTTTCTCCACGTAGCTCTCGAGATTTTATGTATTTTTTTGTCACAGAGAAAATGGCAGTCAATACTCAATAACTCACAATTTTTCACTATGGCATAATTCAGAATTCAAAAAATTTGAGAAAACGATCTTCTTAACGTCATACTTTTATAAATATATACTTTACAAATCAAGAATACAAAACTAGTAAACAAATTTTAGAAAACAAATTATTACAAAATTACATCATATAATAAAAATACATTAATAACAAATAAATTATATGATATTTTTTATGGATCCATCTCCTCCTTTTGTGATTGAATGGATCTTTTTTGAGCTTGAGGGATTCTTTTTTGAAAATTATAGAAGATTTTGCTGCATTCAAGCTCTGTCCCGAGGCAGAGAAGTAGATTTCCAAGATTAACATTACAGCTCATCTTCTTCGGTTTTGATCACCAAAAGACTATCGTCCGGGAATAATAAGGCTTAATCGAAGGACCTGAGGGATGAAATTTAATTCCGTTGATTATACCAGAAGCTTCTGCTTTTAAGAACAGGTTGGAGAGGCCCTCAACGCATAGAATAAAGAAGAAAGGGGATAACGGATCACCTTGTCGAAGTCCACGTTGCGGAGTAATCAAACCGTAAGGCTGATTGTTTATCAATACTGAAAAGGTTGGAATGGTGACACATTCCATTACCCAAGCAATCCAGAGTTTATCGAATCCCAAAGCTAGTAAGACGGCTTGAAGGTAGGACCATTCGACTCGGTCAAAGGCTTTTGACATGTCGGATTTAATGGCTATGAAGTTCTCCTATGAGCAAGCCTTGTTTTGGATAGTGTGCACAATTTCATGCGCTATCATTATATTGTCCGAGATAAGCCTTTGTGAAACGAATGCTGATTGAACCGGATATATAATGAGAGGGAGAAATGATTGAAGCCGGACTGTTAAGATCTTGGTTACAACCTTATAAATAAAGTTGCAGAGGCTTATAGAGCGCATATCTACCATCTGAGACAGATTAGGCTTTTTCGGAATCAGCACAATGTGGGTATAATTCCAATCCCGAGGCATGACAGAAGTTGTGAAGAATTTCTTAACTTCTTTAATTACTGAAGCTCCTAATAGATCCTAATAAGAATGATAGAAAATACCGGTGAAACCGTCCGGAGCAGGTGCACTCTCGGGTTTTAGAGCAAAAACAGCTCTTTTTATCTCTTCAGATGATGGGATTTTCGTGAGTTGGGCATTCATTCTTGGAGTAACTTTTTGTCGCATATCTTTAGTGATGTCCGAGAAGGAGGTAGAAGAAGTTGAAGTAAAAAGGTTGGAAAAGTAATTTATCGCAACTTGAGCTTGTGAAGCCTCATTCCTTTGAGGAACTCCTTCGGTATTAAGAAGAAATTCAATGGATGATTTTGCTCTGGATACTCTAACCGCAGCATGAAAGTATTTTGAATTGCGGTCTCTTTCTTTTAACCAAGTGTTTCTACTCTTCTGTTGCCAAAAAAGTTCTTCATCTCTATATGCTTTTATGAGACTCCAGCGAGTTGATCTAAGAGTTTGGGTTGAGGGGTAAGGTGATGATTGTTCTTCTTCTAGTGCCTTTTGTAAGTCTCTGATTCTAGAGGAAGCCGGAGAGAGATGTTGTTTCTTCAAATTTGTGAGTTCTTGTCTGCACAGTCTTAGAACTTCAGAAAGAGGTTGATGTGGTGCTGACCTAGACCATGAATCTTTAAGTATCGCTGCTGTAGAAGGGTGCAGTAATAGACGTTTATCGAATTTAAAAAGGCCTCTTGGTCTTTCTTCTATATTGATGAGACAGAATAGGACCGGTCTATGGTCGGAGCCACGTTTGTCCAAAAATTGCTGATTTGAAGCCTGGAATGAGTTCTTCCATATATGATTTATAAAAACTCTATCCAGTTGACATTGGACATAATGGGTACCTCTATAGCCTCCCCAAGTGAGGGCATTCCCTTTGCTTGGTACTTCAAAAAATTTACAGCTATGAATTAAATCAGAGAAAGGCTGAAAATAAGCTTCTGATCTTGCTGGACCCCCCACTTTTTCTCCCGGGTGTAATAAATCGTTGTAATCACCAATCATACTCCAATTATGTGATCTATTAATCCCAATTTTGGTGATTCTCTCCCATAAGTGATATCAAAATTTTGGAATTGGATTTCCATAGACAAAAGAGATATATACTAAATGATTGCCAAAAGAGACTTTACAGTCGATTAGATTTTTGTCTGAATACAAAATTTCCAGTTGAGTATGGTGCTTCCAAAATAAAGCTAAGCCACCATTAAAGCCTAAAGGCTAAACCGTAAACAGCTTATCATAACCTAAAGCTGCTTGAATTTTGATAACCGAGTTTTTACATTGCTTTGTTTCCATTATAAACAGGACATCAGGGAAGATTGATCTTCTCATCTCCCTGAGACGCGAAATCACCAAGTCTTATGCCCGGTCCAATCCTTGGCAATTCCAGCTGACTATGCTCATTGAGATGGAGGCGGTCCCTTCCCGAGGACCACCTTTAGTTGGTGTTGCGAAACTGCAGCGTTGAGAAATGATGATGGTGGATGAGAAGGTCTTGTAGAGGGGGAATTTTCTTCTCTGAATTCTGATGATTGAGAAGGGATCCCTGGCTAGTCATTTAGAAAGTAGGGAGATGATATGCGTTGTTTCCCTGGTCGCTTGCGGATCAGTCTTTTGTTCTCCAAAGTCCCGGTAGGCCCTAGTCGAGAGATGATTGACTTGGTAACCGTCGGACGTGGATTATAGGGAACGAGAGCTTGTTGGTGGTGATATAAGTCTTCAGTTTCACTATCCATGGAGGAGGGGAACACAACTGAGTCCGAGGTTGCTGCTTTGATGGCACCGGATAAAAGTTTTGTTGAGGAATGAGGTTATCGATGGCTTGCTGTTGAGAAGTCAAAAACTAATCCCTTTCCTTTATCTAAAGTTGTGTGGATTTTTGGAGAGACTTCCAGTCGAAGAACAGATTTTTGAGAGCCTGGAGACGATTCTGCTTCTTAGACTGAGGATTTTATTCGAGCTTCTCTGATGCATCTTTCTTCAGGGGGACCAAAAGCTAAGTATTGTCTCATTTCTGCAAGGAGGTCTGGGTGGATGCGAAAACGACCTGTGTTTTGCTCCATACCAACTTGAGCTTCGGATAAAACACCAAATAAGGGATCCTCCTGAGAAGATGATCTACCAGGCGATTGCTTTAGAATTCTCCTTATTTTTGGACAATCCTCCTGTTCATGAGTGAATCTTTGGCAAGAGAAACAACGTTTTTGAATTCTTTCGAAGTCATAGTATACTTTTGTTTCTTCTCCTGAAGCTAAGGTGATTATTTTGGAGCGGCGAAGTGGTTGGTTGAAGTGCAGCTTGACCTTGGCTCTAACATAGTCAAATCTCTGAGATTTGGATGGGTCAAAATCTAAATCCAACACTTGACCTGCAAAATCTCCCAAGTATGTAATAGCTTCAGAGGTGTAATGATCAGCTGGAATGTTGCTTATTCGAATCCAGGCCTCAAGGTATTGCAGGCAACCGTCCAAAGGTTTGTTTGTCCATTTTTCCAGGACAATCGGTCAATGGTTATAGGTTAGGAGACCTTTGTCGAGCACTGCTTCGAGATCATGGTCATACTTGAAAATGAATTGAAACCGATCCTGTGAAAGAGCAATACCTCTCACTATGTTGAAGATTTTCCACTTCCGGGGCATGTACAGGATAAAATTGCTCATAGATTGTTGAGCAGGGTTTAGAAGGCGACCGAGGATGCTGAGGGAATTTGATTCGCTAGAGCTAAATTTCGAACGAGATGGGAAGGGATAGGTGAGCTAAATTAGTGATATGAACAAAAAATATTTTCATTAAAAATAAAAAAAGATAACAAATAAATGTACGATCTTTGTTATCAACCATGATTTAAAATATCTTTTACTATCTATTTATGTAACCAAACATATATTTAATTATATATATTAAAAGACTTCACAAACTATTTATTTTAGTTTTTTTTAAAACAACTTATTTAAAAATAATATATAATTAAAATTAAGATATATATATATATATATATATATTGTTCTCGCCAATTAGCACAGAATTATCTTTAAAAATTAAATATATGTATATATATTTAATATGAAATAATTAATATATATACTAGAATATATAGAAACATAAAATAATTAAATGATTACTTTATGTACACTATTTATTTTATAATTAATCATAAATATTGTATTTTACTAAAATATATAATTAGTATAATATAATATAATTTCAGTATTTAAGATCTTAATTTTTTCCCTAATAAATATTATATTTATAGTTATATATATATATGATATGTCTTATAGAACTTTATATATTATATGTAAGATTAGAGTTATAAAATAAAATTAACCCCATGCATAACACGGAGTATCTATTAGTTAGAGATATGTATGGTTTTATGGATAATAGTACACGATATTTTAAATTGTGTTTTACAACTAATATAATACATTTACTTTTACTTTTTCATCCTTCATAATTTTTTTTGTTTGTTCATTTAACTAATGACAAATAATATAAATTTCAACAAACAATAAAATATTATTTTTAAAATTTTTTCCTTTTGATATATATACTTTTTGATCATTTTTTGTTTTAAAATGAAATATGTGTTATTATGATTTATAAGGAACATTATTTAAGTTTTTTTAAAAAATTGAATCATAGCAAATTTTTTATTTACCGAGTTCCGATAAAAAAACATCTACTACCATTTATATTTAGCACTTGATATATTTATCACTTAATATATTTAGATTATTGTTTTTTAAAATGTGTCTTTGAGTTTGAAGAATGCTATAAAACTGTTGAATCAAGACTTAATTCTAGGTATTAGGTCTTAGAGTTTGTGGGTCAAAGCTCTGAAGAATTTTTCATATATCTTTAATAAGGATTACATAGG
>OVBE01003236.1:0-21248 GCA_900406425.1 Iberis pinnata
GTTTGAAATTATATTGAAAGTTTATTTACATAACATATGAAAATAAGTGTTCAAATGAAAATAATATTGAAATTCATATTTCTGACGAATTTCAAAACCCGTCAGAAATATGAACATATTCTCATATTTCTGACGGGTTTATTGACGGATATATGCATTCCGTCAATAAACCCGTCACAGATAAGAACACTTATATTTATGAAGGGTACAAATATGAATGTTTTTATTTGTGACGGGTCTTACAACCCGTCAAAAATTAGTGACGGGTGTATTCCGTCATAAATGTAACCCGTCAGAATACCCGTCACTAATAAGAACGATTTTTGACGGGTACTTGGTTTCGCGCGTTTCATATTCCCAAAATTTTCGTAACTACGCGAAAATTCAATTTTTTATTTATTTCTGACGGGTTTTTTGACGGATTTACCCGTCAGAACCCACTTTTAAGAAAAAACCAGAAGGTTTTCTTCTTCATTTCATCCGCGAAAATTTCCAAAAAAACCTCAAATCCTCTCAACCACACTTGATTTCCATGGAACCAATCCGCAATCCCAACTCCACGTAAGTGTATTAGGTAGTTCTAACTAGTTTTCCAAGTTTTAAATAGATTTGAATGGTTAGTTTAGGAGATTTAGGTAGTTTAGGGTTTTGTAAGAAATTTGGGTGTTTTTGCATGATGATTATGTTCGTAGTTTAGATTTAGGGATTTTAGAAGTGTTGGAACTTTTGTGAAATTTCAGAACTTTTGTGAAATTTTAGAAATTTCATAACTTTTGTGAAATTTCTGAAATTTTAGAAATTTCAGAACTTTTGTGAAATTTTAGAAATTTCAGAACTTTTGTGAAATTTTAGAAATTTTGGAAAATTTGGAACTTTTGTGAAATTTTAAAAATTTTGGAACTTTTGTGAAATTTTAGAAATTTTGGAAAGTTTGGAACTTTTGTGAAATTTTAGAAATTTTGGAAATTTTGTGAAATTTTGGAAATTTTGAAAAATTTGGTAACTTTGGAATTTTTAGAATTTTTGGGAAATTTTGGAATTTTTGGTATGTTTGATTATGTAATTTTAGGAATATTTGAAAAATTAAGAAATTTAGGAATTTTTGAAAACTTTGTGAAATTTATGATATTAATTAAAACTAACATAAACGTAAAACATTTACATAAATTTTAAATTTAAAATATTTAACTAACTAAAATTTTGAATGACCGTAATTCTAGTAATTACGGTTATTGGCAGTATAGTGATGGAGCGTTTCACGATACCTGGGAGTCGGGAACGTTGACATGAGTCCCGCCCACCCCGTCGGGGTCGGGGCAACAATTGGGTTTTGTTACACCCCCGCCCCATCGTGACCCGCCGCCACCCGAGCAGCATGATCAACATCCTCAAGATGCGGATCCGCCACAACAGCGGATGCCGATCGAGCAGTTATTGCTCCAACCGGGACGGGACCGGTTACCTTTTCTAGACCCGTCGTGTATGGAAGGCACGACGTGTTTTCCCGCCTCAGACAACGGGATCACGAAGTGCATCACGAGAATGATGCACAACATGCTACGTCGATCGTACCCGAGGTACAAGAATATGCCTCCAGAAGACCAAGCCCATTGGTTTTACTGTTTCGCGGTAAGAATCTAATCACTACTATTTATAACTTTTTAATTCAAATTATTGATTGAATTTTGCTAACTTTAAAGTTTTCCATTTTGTAGCTTGAGTACAACTGGAGCCCGGAAATGACGTCAGTAGTGAAGAAGGAGTTCAAGAGTAAGGCGGGCCGCGTCTTCAGCTCGCATCTGTACTCCTGGAAGGACTGTTGGTTGAAGGAAGGCAAACAACATTCCCAGATGCCCGATGGACTACTACAGGGCTACATCACCTACTGGGGTGAGCCAACGACGGAAGGGTTGTCCAACAAAAACCGGGGCAACCGAATGAGCCAGCGTGACAGGAAAGGGATCGCAACGACAAAATCTGGCGNAGTTTCCTTGTTTTCAATGTCGAACAGAAACGGAAGACTGGCCATGATCCGTCGCCGCTCGACATTGTAGAGGATCTGCACACAAACAAGAAGTCCGGGCAGATTCAAGATCTGGTTGCTCGAGAGTTGCTAGGGTGCGAAGAAGCGGTTCCAGGATATCCGCGGGGATACTCAGATGACACCCGAGGACACGATCCCGTTGGATACTCAATATAAAGTACTAGAGGAGGTAAGTAAAAGCAAAATTAAATTACATACTATACTTTATATTTGATATACTAATTCATAATGTCTTTTTGTTGCAGGAGACAAAGAAATCGAAGGGCCGCTATTACGGGTTCGGGAACGTGGCGGGCTATTGCTTACATGGAACAGGATTCTGACATCACAGAGATGCTGATTAGGATGAGGAGTTGCGGAAGAAGACCGAGGAGTTGGCGACCGTGAAGCAACAAGTGGCCAAGATGAAGGCGGCCCAAGATCAGCACGACGCGGAAGTAAGACAACTAAGAGAAGAGCAAGCTCTGATGCAACAGTAGATGGACGAGTTCATGCGATCGATGATGGGGTGACAATACGGTCCTGGCGGTAGCGGCGGCGGCGACGGTTTCGGTTCTTGAAACGGTTTTTTTGTATTTTAAAACTTTTAAAATATTATGCATTTTGGATTTTATTAACATTTTACATTTTCATTTTATTTTATTTTTTATTCTATTTTTATTTTAAATTTCAATTTCAATTTCAAATTAATTAAAAATTAATCCAAATTAAGAATTTTTTAAAAATAAAATAATTAAAGACCCGTCAGAAATTCCGTCAATAAATACCCGTCATAAAACCCGTCAGAAATTTCTGACGGGTATGTCCGTCAGATATTATTGACGGAATTTCTGACGGGTATTTATTGACAGAATTTCTGACGGGTCATAATTGATGGAATAACCCGTCATTAATTCCGTCAATACATTCCTTCATAAAATCCGTCAATAAGTGCCCGTCATAAAACCCGTCAGAAATTTCTGATGGGTTTTATGACGGAAGCTTATTTCTGGCCATTTAGAAATGACGATTTTTTCCCAACAGAAACCCGTCAATAAGTCTTGTTTCTGACGGGTTTTTGACGGGTTTTCCCGTCAGAAACGCGTTGTTTTCTTGTAGTGAATTATTGTTAACAAATCAGTCTAAAAAAAAAGTTAATGAGATGACGCGCTAAACATATATTGAATGAGGAAATTATACATCATTCGAATGCAAAAGCATATGACATTTTAAGTCTACGTATCAAGATTTCCAAATGAGAAACAAAACGTGTATCCAAGATTATGTACAAATATATTCAATTCTTAATTCTTTTGGAAAATATGTTAAACAAATATTATTTGAGGTCAATCATCGTAATACTCTACAATTTACCGTCATCTTTGTACAAGGACGAGGGTTTCTGTTGCTCTATGTTCTCGTTCTTGGCTTAGATCATATGAGGTCAGCACTTGACGTGTTTCTTCATCCATTGTTATATGAGTTAAAAACGTAATCTATATGCATGGAGAGAAGTTTTTGATATATCACTGCAACAAAATTTTCAAATGGATGTAGTTCTTATGTGGACCATAAACAATTTCCTAGTGTAAAGTATGTTAGCTCGATGGACAATACATGAGAAACTAACATATTCATATTGTAACGATAACACAAATGCATTCGAACCGAAGCAAAAAAAGGATGTGTATATTTTTATTTACTTTTAAAATTATATCTAACACTTCTCATAATTTTGTGGAGCACGAAGAAGTAGAAGGTGTGTATGTTCAGTTTTGGAAACATGGCCTGCAACTCAGTGCCATGCCTAGCTTGTTCAGGGCTCAAGGCGATATTTGAATTTATTTTTAAATTAAATTTAAATATTTATTTAATAAATAAATTAAATATATATGTATATGTATGATAAATATGTTTAATATTTTGTATAGTACATATATATATACAGATTTCTATATTTAAAAGAAAAGAATAAATATTTAGTAAGAAAAATATTTGTATGATTATGTATATAATTATATTATTTTAAATAGATTAAATGGGAAGATAAATTTAAAGGCTTATAAATAATTATAAAAATTCAAGTTAATTGAATAATATAGAATGATAATAACTAAAAAATAATTAAAAGGCAAAAGATAACAAACTAAAATTATCATTTTTATTGGAATGACAATTCGGTTGAAAATAAGAATATCAAATATTTGAAAACCAATAAAATCTATTAGTGAATAAACTAGCTTAAATTTGAGGTGGAATAAAAGTTTTTACAACTAATTTTTTTAAATAATGAAAAGTAGAGCCTCACAAAATTTATATTTGATAGGGGACTGAGCCGAATGTCTTTTTGGTAACATTATAGGCACACCTCTGCCGCAACCGTTTTTCGGAGGCATGTGATCCGATATCGAAAGGACCAGACTTGGATGATACAACGAAGGAAAGGAACAGCAAATTCATGACTTGCAAAAGAAAATGGAGGAAATTTGAGTGTAGAGCGCATGTGAAGAAACACATCGAAACAAAGAGATGCAGACCTTCATGGAGAAGATGCGGACCTTTCTTGAACAGATCCATACCTTTATGGAGCAAATACAGAGAGGGTTCAGCTAATAATTTTTTTTTCTCTTCATTTTTTATGTTTTTATTTTAATTGATCAGTTTGTTACACTTTTGAATATTTTATGGATATTTTAGTGTTATTTCAAGTTAATTCAATATATATATATATATATATATATAATTAAATTTTTATTTATATAAGTATTCCTTTTTTAAAAAGTGTATTATTGTTTCATCAAAGAGTAGATGATTCCCTGTGTTATACACAAGATCATTTTAATAAAAGAGTTTTACAAAATTATTATTGTATTATTTTGAGAAAACTTGTTTATAATTTAATCTAGTTATAATAATATAATAAACTAAACAAACTTTTAAACATTACAAATTTAAATTAGATTATATTTTATAATGTTTAAAATTTTCAAGTTAAATTTATCAACTTCACTGGTAAAATTAATTTGGGTGCAAATGGTGGTCAATAGAAAAAATAGGTGGAACAAGGAATAAAATGAGGTGGAATCATAACTAGTGGAAAAATGGCAGTTAAAATTTTTTTAGCGTAAAATTTTTCCTCTATAAAACAAAAATGAAGAGAACACTTCATTTTTCCACCAATAAGTGGGTCCTATTTATTTTCAGCCAAAAGATAAAAAAATAACAAATGGTGTAATTTTAAAGGAATCCATCATAATCACAAATTCTACCAAAAATTGTTCCTCTAACATTACAACCATTTGCACCCTTTCATTATTTAATAAATTTAACATATTTGGAAGAAAATATTTTCAATTTTTATGAAGTATTTGTTTCTAATTTTTTTTATTATTATTCAAATTAAATTAAACCAAAGATGTCTATAAATCAGAAATTTTGACTATTATAATTTATCATTATTCTAATGTATTCTATTATTCAAAATATGATTTTAGTTTATTACTCATTTTTGCGCATGATGTGAAATTTCTTATACACAATTATATTTTTTTAACTACATGGAGTAATATATGGAGTAATATATGTATAATTTTAAAATATTAAATAATAACATAAGTAGAAAAATAATTTTTTGGTAGTTTTACCTTATATAGTTATTTTTATTTTTTACCAAATTTAAAATCAGAAATAATTAAAGTAGAAAAAATATAATATAAATGGAGATTTAACTTACCTTCTTCGAGATAACTATCATTAAAGTTATCAATCAAAAAGGAAAATAACTACAATAAATACATCAAAAATTAAAACTTAAAAAATAAATTAAATTTTTTAAAAATTGTGGAGCTACCACGTTGGATTCCAAAATAAATTAAAAAATTCAAAAAATTGTGGTGATGTCACTATTATGTAGACTTATAATATTAACATAAAAAATTTCACATGTAGAATTACCAGCAGCTCCTGATAAGCTGGAGGTAGAACTTCTTTGTATTTTCTGGGCCTTATAAGCATATCTAACCCTTGTTTGACATATATAGAAGTTTAGTCGGATTTCGATAGCTAGTTAAAACAATTAATGATCCATCAACTCACTACTAAAGATCTCTAGTGTAGTCGCATCTTTTATCCTGTGTTTTTTCTTCGTAACTTCTCATAAAGCCAACTCTATAGCAAGAGTTGTTGCCAAAAGATTTTCATAACATGACATGTTTTAATCAGAGCTAACTTTAAGAGGGTTTGCTTGGCTACATTCACGTGTTCAACACGAAACATATCACCCCTAATCAAGATTTTGTAAATGAGAATTTTATTAAAAATTTTCCTTGTGTACTCGTTTGCTTACTTAATTTGTTCTGGTTTCTTGAGGAAAAAAAGTATATTAAAAGCTTATCATGTTTAGGGCTCAAATAATCTTTGTATAAAGGCTACAAATTGATTCCCTAGCTTGAAAAGGCATAAAAGAAATGTACTATCTTTATTATTATTATTATTATTGTCTTTGACACATATATCATCTTTATAATCATGTAGGCAAGTTGTCTAATTTAAATTTATTTCCCTCAATAATCCAAAAGAGGAAAAAGAACATGATATGGTAGATCTTGATATCACCTCTTTTGGATATATAAGGTTTGACCGTTAAGTTAAAGAACAAGAATACTCTTTCTTTAGTCACGAGAACTAGAATACCTTTAACAAAGAGGATAAGAATACCATTCATTTTCTAAATAGAGTACTCGATTCTTCTTTTCAGATCATCCATATCTTTTTCGTTACCCATTGGTGAAAGATCTTCCTTATAGCATCATTTGTTTATTTTCTTTTTCTTTTCTGTTGACATGTTAAACTATATTGCAAGAAAATTCGACTATACATAAACTAGTTTGAGTAATTCAATACCAAAAATAAAGAACCAGCTGTGAAAATATAATTTGGAATGGCACCATATTTGTTGTATCAGGTTGGCTTAACATTTCATGGGCTTCGCAGATCCAGTGGGCCTTCAAGCTTTATCATAATACTCGAGTGGGCTTAGCCGCGCGTGGCCCAAGAGTATGTGTGAGCTGCTAAGATCAAATTATTATGTTTTACAATAAACCACAACCCATGTTTCGATTGTTAGACTATATGATTAAACATAAAGAATGAGTAAAGAATGAAAGCAAGAACAAGAGAATGCATAGGTAAGCCGAGAATGAAGTGTGAAATATTGAGAGTGAGTAATATTAGGTTTAATCAAAGGTAATTTTCATTAACAATATAACATAGTATATATACAAAGCGTTATAGCTATCTATGGTAAGTGAATATCTACATTAAGACTTGTGTATCAATCGTTTGTATGATTGTATCATAATATCTCTCCTCAAGACGGATCATCGGAGGTGAGACCGATCTTGTTGCATATATAGTGGAACCAAGTACGGTTGAGTGGTTTGGTGAGTACATCAGCTAGTTGGTCATGAGTCGACACATGTTGCACCCGAAGTTGATTGTATTGAACCTTTTCATGAACAAAGTGATAGTCAAGTGCTAGATGCTTCATGCGAGAATGGAAGACTGGGTTAGCGCTGAGATAGGTAGTGCATTTGTTGTCGCAATAGATGGTGAATGTGGTCTGAATGCGGATCCCAAGCTCACGAAGTAGCGAGAACAGCCACGTTAGTTCTGTGGTTGTGGCGGCAGTGGATCTATATTCAACCTCGATAGATGAACGAGCAAGACCACCTTGTTTCTTGGATGACCAGGCAATTGGGTGGCTGCCAAAGTAGACAAGATATGCTCTCGTTGATTTGTAGTCATCACGATCTCCAACCCAATCTGCATTGATAAAGGCATGTATGAGTGGTGAATTACGAGCGGAGAAGAAAATACCTTTGTGCATCGAGCCAGCAAGGTAACTGAGGAGACGCTTGGCAGCATTCCAGTGTGTCGTGGTTGGATGATGCATAAAATAGGATAGTTTATTGACTACGAAGCTAATGTCAGGTCAAGTAAGTGATAGATATTGGAGGCTGCCTATCAGGACCAGATATCTCTTAGCGTGAGGTAGGGGATCACCATGGTGAAGAGTGAGCATTGTAGACGGGCAGAGAGGTGTTGGAACTAGTTTAACATCTTGCATATGTGTCCATTGCAACAAATCTGCAATATAACGAGTTTGTGTTAGTAAAAGGCCCTTTGAAGATCGATGAACCTCTATCCCAAGAAAATAAGACAAATCATTGAGATCTTTGAGTGAGAAACAGGTGGACAACGCTTGAATAAACCGTTGTAATTGATCCGGTTTGTTCCCAGTGATGACCAAGTCATTGACATATACAAGCATATAGAGCAAGGTTCCATTTTTGTTGTAAACAAAGAGCAAAGCATCGGCTAGGGAGTTGACAAATCCTTAGTGAATGACTTAGCTCGGGAGTTCATTATACCACGCTCGAGGCACTTGTTCTAGCCCGTAGATTGCTTTATGAAGTTTGCATACAAAGGATAGTTTGTTAGGATCATGAAAGTCGGGTGGTTGGACCATGTACACCTCATCATATAAAGTTCTCTGAAGAAATGCATTCTTGACGTCTAGTTTTCGTAGCGGCCAATTACATGAGACCACAATGCTTAGAACTTGGCGGATGGTTGCCGGTTTGACAACTTGGCTGAATGTGTCCTTGAAGTCAATGTCGGGTCTTTGATGAAATCCCTTGGCCATAAGACGTGCTTTGAAATCTTCATCTGCACCATTAGACAAACTTTTAATTGTAAATATCCAACAACAACCAACAACATTAGAAGCATTTGTAGGAGAGACTAAAATAGTATTATTGCGCAATAACTAATCAATTTCAGCTTGCATCGCTTGACGCCAACGGGGACTTTGAAGAGCTTGTGCAACGGTTTTGGGTAGTAAGTCAAGTATCGGTTGGATTGAGGCATGAAGATTGAGTTTGGTATGAGCTTTCTAGTTTCTTGTACTGCACTGTGTTGGTTGTAGAGAGGAACCAATGTCTGGTATGGGTGTAGCTGAGTCATGTAATGGCTGGCCAGGAACTGTTGTAAGCACAGGTGATGGTTGTGGCTGAGAAGAGGTAGAGATAGGACATGAGACACTAGTGGAGCCGGCTGGTGGATCCGAGATAGGGAGAGCAAGTGAAGAAGACACTATAGGTGCTGGAGATGAGATGATTGGCTGAGTTGGAGTAGGCAGAAGACCCGGTTCCATGGAAGGGACTAGTCGAACAGGGGAGTATACTTGTGTTGGGCGTACAGTAGGTGAAGTAGAACTCGAGAACTGGTCAGACTTTGTAGCAATCCCGGAAGTAGTAATGAGTCCTGCAAAACTAAAGAGAAAAACAGTTTCATGAAAGACTACATGTCTAGAGACATAAACCCGAGAGTTAGAGCGATCAAGACTAATGTATGCACTTTGGGTGGTAGAGTAACCAAGAAACACACAAGGAGAAGATTGAGGATAAAGTTTATGAAAAGTATACGGTTTTAACCAAGGAACACACAAGCAACCAAACACACGTAACTTAAAGTAATTCGGTACAACATGAAACAAGCAATGATACGATGAAGAATTATGCAACACACTAGTAGGCATTCTATTAATTAAATATGTGGCTGTGGGAAATGCATAAGACCAATAAGTGCGAGGCATATAAGCATGAGAGAGTAAAGCTAAGCTAGTTTCAACAATGTGTGTCTGTGACGACGTTCATAGATGCCATTATGTTCCGGGTATGAGGTGGACTAGTTAGATGAAAAATACCATGAGTTGCTAAAAAATTTGAAAGACCAACATATCCACCTGCCTTATCCGAGTATAATGTTTTTATTTTAAGCACAAATCTGTTCTCAAGTAAGGTCTTAAATTTAATAAAACATCATAAACGTGTGATTTATTTTTCAATGGATATAACCAAGTGTAACGAGTAAAATGATCCACAAAGATAAAATAATACTTATAAACAATAATTGAATGCACATGAGAAGTCCACACATCAGAGAAAACAATATCAAGATGATGCAAAGATGTAAGAGTTGAATCATTGAAAGGTAACTTATGCATCTTATTGGTTGAACAAGCAACACATGGTTGAGTTATTGATGCGGAAGAAGAAACATGAAGTTTAAAACAAGAAAAAATAGTTTTTAAAATAGGTAAAGCATGATGTCATATTCGACATATCCGTCGAGTAAAGCAAAAGTCTGCTTGCTCCACATCAAATAGTTTGTGGAATTGATCTTCATGACATTCGAAATATTAATAGAGAGAAGACTCGACTGCGGGTTTTGGACGTCAAATACAGATGTGCGTTCAACATTTCCAGAGTTCTCAGACATCCTAATGACATGTAAAAGAAGAGAAAACAAGTACTAGCAGGAGCAGTGGTGAGAAACAGAGAAACAAAGACAAGGAATAGAGAAACGGAGACAAGGAATAGAGAAGCAGAGTAGTACAGAATGAGACAGAGAAACGAATTAAGAAGCTCAAGGTTGAAGACGCAATAGCGTAGAATAAGAGAATGAGAGAAGGTGACAATGATAAACATAAATTTTGCCTAAGCAATGTCTAAGCAAATAACTTAAGTCTATTATGTCATTATAGCACTTAAGAATTAATCCAAATTCAGGGGGTTTAACACACTAATCCTATAAGAATCTTATCTAGTCTAAGTCATTAGGATTGATTGGATTCAAACATTCAAACATACTTAAAATAAAAAGTCAACAAAAGTCAACAGAAATCCAAAAGTCAACTTAAATAAAAAAGTCAACAAAATATAAAACACAAATTTTAAAGATAAAATGGCTCAGCAAATGGCATAGGTTATTGATTTGGTTAATTAAGTAACTTTCCATGATGTTCAATTCTAACTATGAAGCTAATCATTGGTCTAAGATTCCGTAAATAGACTAATCCACTCTCATGGCACTAAACTTTTCCCTAATCATGCAGTTAAAACAATCTCTTGGATAATTACATAAATAAGAAACATTAAACTCTAATCCATGATCAACCACTAGAATAACTAACAAAAATATATTTGGTTAGGCCTCATTTAACAAGCAATAATTGGTTCCGACATTTCATCGAACACCTTTCGGGCACAACTCAACCTATGATCTAGATTCAATTGATCAAGCTAAATCAAGCATTAAGAACATTATCTACTTGAGGATTAATGGAAACTAAGCTCTAAACATCATGATTCATTACCTAATCAACCTAACCTACCTAACCATTTGCTTAAAAGGGAACTACTCACTATCCATTGGATAAACAAAAAATCCAACAATAGAAGTGTGTTTTTCCATAGATAGAAAGAATTTTAAAGAAAAGAAACAATAAAAAGCAACAAAATTAAATTTAAATTAAGCAAAGATCAAAGTTTTACAAAATGGTTCTTAAGGAAATCAAAAGCAAGCATAAAAAGATTCATAAAAATTAGGTAAAAGAGCTTAAATAGTGTTCCAAAAAAGTATTGGGTTAACCCATAAAAATTTGGGTTAACCCAATTAAAGTTGGGTTTAAACCAAAAGAAGAAAGTCTAAGGTTGACTTTTTCAGTGCGTATCGGTTTGGGCTGGTCGATGCACCAAACCGATATTGAGTTTCTTCGTCTGTACCGGTTTGAGCAAACTGGTACACTATACCGCTGCTTAGTCCATGTCCCTTTTTTGCACCTCGTATCGGTCTAGCCAGACCGATATATTAAACCGCTGCATGCTCTGTTTCACCGGTAACAATTTAGACAAACCGGTACATTAAACCGGTACACCTCTATTTTCCATCTTTTTGCACCTTTTTGGCTCCTTCGATCCCTGTTTCCGGTTTTTTTGCTTCTAACACCTGTAGATATGAAATGCAAATGCAAATGCATACTAACTAGCCTAAATGCACATAGATCTACCTAAAATGAATGCAAAATAATAGTGAAAACATGTTAAGAACATAGTATATCAACTCCCCAAAACTTATCCTTTGCTTGTCCGCAAGCAAACCGAAAAGGAAAGTGAGAAAGAGAGGTTTGAAAGTGGAAACCTCAAAGCCAAAAGATTAAACAAAAACCTAGTGAACTAATATCCAAGATATGATATATCATCTATCCCAATCCAATATCTCTACTCATCAAATCATCCAAGCATTTTCAAAATCTATCCTATTACCAAAGGCAAGCGATCCACCTATCTAGTCTAGATCATCTTCTTACATTCAAATTCTTTTCAGTAGTGAAGCATGCTCGAAGGATAACTTAAAGGTTTCAATTGGTTAGATCGAAAGGGGATTCCAATGCATCAAAAGATGGTTTACACTTAATCATTGGCTATCACTCAAAAGGGAGTGATTGAATTAGCGAATTCAAGAAGAGACAAAGGGCAATGGGGGATAAAATCTATTAACTTCCGTTATAATCATTCCCCAATTCTCAAGTCCTATTCTACCAACATCCAAGAGTTAACCGTCCCTTTTTAGATTTAAAACTTCCCAAACAACTTTTTCATTTTAGGCTTTTCCTTCCCCCCCCCCCCCCCAGATTCTTCATTCTTTCTTTTGCACCCCTTTTAACTTGTTTTTAGCTCCATTTGTATTCTTTTATTTCTTAGGCTAACCTTTCTAAATCTTCATGAATTTCTAGCCTTTAGTTTTATGAACATAAGAGCTTTTATCTAATTTAACTTAGGGGCTTTCTTTTCTCAATTTCGAACTAGTGGGACTCAATCATTCTTTTTCCTTATTCAACCAACATTTTTCTTTTGAAGCTTCACTACCAACCTACTTCTATCCTTATCTTTTTAGAACAAGTACTAGAACCAAGCTTTTAGCTAATACTACCAAGACATTAAGATCTACCCAATACCCGATATTCCATTCCTAAATACCCTTCCTAAGAGCTAGATGATGTGGTCAATCTAGCTAAATGGAAGCATTCAATTGTCGCCCTCTATACTCTTGAGTTTTTGCCGATCAATCACTAAAGAAATGGAAACTCTCAAGTGTTTAGGTTATTGGGTTTATATGGTGGAGAGGGTAATCATCCTAAAAATGAGAATGACCGGTTTAGCCACAAGTGTTTCAGTGTTATGGTGACTAAACCGTTACAAAATGATTAAGCCTTGAAACACATTAAGATATCCATTGAGCAAGCTAATTAAATGTCCAAATTAAGTCCAAATAGTTATGAAGATAACCTAGAACTAGCAAGCTTCGAGATTCAACACAGGGACTTCAAGACTTTTGAAGATTACTAGAATGTTCAATCCTATATATCACACCTTGGATACTAATTCAAAAGGCTAGAGCTTAGGCTTCGCAAGGCAATATCATCATTGGTTTCCTATGCATATGATGCAACCTAAGATGATCCTAAGACTAAACTAGAATATGTACAAGATGAAACTAAATGCAAATTTTTTTAGATTTTTCAAATTTTTAGATTTTTTAGGGGTTTTTATAAATCATAACTATTCATAATGCATATGCATGATAAGATCAGAAATCGAACGAAGTTAGCTACGGTTCCTCACCCAAACTTAATTCACAGGGTCCCTTGTGTGATAAATAATCCGAGAGAAGAACAAAAAAAAACTAAAAAAATGAAATGAAAATGTATGTACAAAGGTGAAGAAATGGTACCTCAATCATCATGGAACGACAGTTCAAATGGATCCTCTTCGATGGAGAGGTTGGAGAGGTTTCCGGAGCATGACTCTAGGTGCGCCACTTGGGAGACGATTTCTTGTTCGGTGGAGTAGAGGTGGTCGAAGATTATGTTCTCGTACCTCTTGAAAAATTTGTCCTTCTATTGTTTGGGAGTAAGATAATCCCTTTGGAGATGATTGTTTGCCGGAGTTGGTAGCAAAACCTATCGCCCGACCTTCCCACTAGGAATTGGAGATCCTTCAAGTATGCATAGTCCATGAGCCAGGAGGTCCATACATTCCTATCGAGGTTGGTTCGAACATGTTGGAGAATGGGTGTTATCCATCCACCTATCCTTAGTTGAGGCGCCAACGTTTCCCTCGACATCCAATGTAGGTCTTGAAACTTCATCAATTGCTTGATGAATAGCTTCAAAGGACAAGGACTCCCTTGGAAGAGGGTAAGGAATAAGGAATCGACTTGCATGACGTTGCAAATATGTTGATAGATGCCAAGACGTAAAAAGCTCATCTTTTCCCCCAATATTCGGCTTGTGTCTTGCCTAGTGAAAAATGATTTCGCGAAGATTTGTTGCACGTACCAAATCGCCGGGTGGCGGATGAGTGTACTCTTTGTTCTCTCGGACTTGAACGTTTTGGATCCAATGGTGGTCTAAATAAGTGTAATCTCGTCTGGTGTATCTCCGAGTGTGTCCGGGCGACTCCTATTAGCGTAGAAGCCATATATAACTTCCGATTCCTTGAAAGTGGCCTTGTACGTTCTCCCATTGAGGTCCTTGAAGGTTATAAACCCTCCCTTGCTCGGATCATATCCCATTTCTTCTGAGTAGACTACCTCCAGCGAGGCTAGGAACATGCAAGTGGGTTGTTGGTAAGCCACGAAGTTCATGTCTAGCACATTGCATATCCCCATGTATCCGAGAATGCTTTTGACTTGCTTGAGGATCCTGAGGTTTGCCAAAATTTCCTTGTCCAGGAATGTAGATTCCGTGAACTCAGCTTGCATTAGCGTTCAGTAAATGTTGTTGACCGAAGGTCCGCTTGAACCACTTGGTGCTCCTCTTGACATATTGATTCTACAAAAGAGAAGAAGGTAACTTAGAACGGGTAAAGATGTGCCACAAAAGCTTAATTAGAACAATTTCCATTCAAAATATTCGCACTAGAGGTTTTGCACCAAAGGTTTATCATGATTCACCAATTCTCGATTCAATACATTCTCAATTTCACTTTAATTTCAAAGCACATGATCAAATTGTGAAAACAATGAAAATTCACCCAATTTACTACATAATCCTAATTCAACCATCTATAAATTCCTTAATTCAAATATTCCCAAACTTCAATCAACCATAAACAATCAAATTCCCCCAACTTATTCCAAAATTTCTCAAGATCCCTAATTCCAAAAATTTTCAAAATCATGAAAATGAAGCTCAATCAAACAAGGAAAAGGCAATGTGATTGATTCCCAACAAGTCTCTAAGCCTATTCAACAAGTTTCAATCCTAAAATCAAAGAAATTGCAATTTTCATTTTAGGTGAATAATGATTTTTGAAAATTTTTGGTTTTAGAGACATACCTTGGATTGATTGAAGAGGAAATGAGAGATAAAGGTGATATGGGCAAGAGAAATCTGAAATTTTGCAAAAAGAAGCTTGAAAATCGGTTGAAAATAAAAAATTCTAGGGTTTTTGGAAGTTTTTTCGCAAAAGTGGAGAAGAAGAAGTGAAAAATCGGGTTCCTTTTATAAGATTCGATGCGTATCAGTTTGTACAGACTGGTACGTTAAACCGATATGGAGTTTTAAAACCCGTACCGGTTTGTGAAAATCTGTACATTAAACTGATATAAGAGTTTAAAGTGTGTATCGGTTTGGACAAACCGGTACACCTTACCGATGGTTAGTCCCTGCCCGATTTTGTGACATCGTATTGGTCTAGCTAGACCGATACATTAAATCGATATTGCATGATTTGTCTTGTACCGGTCTGTCATGACCGATACACTAAACCGATACAGCTCTGTTTTCATTTTGAAACCTCCAAATATGCATAAATCAACACTCAAACTTCCACAAAGGTTAGTTCACCCAAAAACATGTCTAAAGAAGTGCAAAAAGTAAAGTAAAAAGGATATATACAAAAGGATAACATGAGATTGCCTCTCAAGTGCGCTTGTTTAAAGTCACTAAGCTTGACTCACCGCTCTTTTAGGCTTGTTGTGGTTAGAAAAGAGACATGGAATCTCTTTCCTTGACAACTTCACTTGCTAAGTATCTCTTCACCCTATGTCCATTGACCATGAACTATTTTTCGTCTTTCCGAAGAGAACAATTGCACCATAAGGACGGATTTCCTTTACCGTGAAACTGCCCGACCACCTCGATTTTAGTTTTCCGAGAAAGAGCTTCAGCCTTGAGTTGTTTAGCAATACCAAATCACCAATTTCCAATTCCTTTGAGATGATTTTCTTTTCATGGAAGGCTTTTGTCTTCTCTTTATAGATCTGATTGTAAGGTTTTTTCACAGAGATCAATTCCCCATCATACTCATGCGTTGTAGTATAGATGATGTGTCAATCCAAATGGGTGAGATACTAGTAGACTAGATGCAATGGATACTTCTAAGTCAAGCAAATATGAAAATGGGGATTTTCTAACAGGTCCTAAGTGAAAAGAGAAAGCATGGAACTAAAAAGCATAGACAGAAACAAAATTGCATAAGAAGCTAAAATGAGGTGAAAGGAAAAAACAGAGAAAAAGTAGAGAAGGTTAGGATGAAATCAAGTGTAAAGCAGTTCCTGAGGACAAAGAGTAATCGACCAGAGATCCATCCCAATCCACCTAAACACCTAACATACCTCAAACAATGAGTTATCCTAGATAGTAGATTTATATGCAACCAAGTCCAATCCCTTGATAAATGGAATCAACCTAAGCAATAACCAGACCTGACTCCCGTTAACGGTACACTACCTAGAAGGCATGAAGAACCAACCTACTAAATCCAAAAAGCCCCCTAGTCATCTAACCCATTAGGCTGAGATGCCTATCCTAAGAATCTAAGGTGTTACGTAAGGATGAGAAAATCTCTCAAATCACCATGATCAGGCATTCCATTGAATACTTTTCGGGTGCTGGAATGCCCAAGATCAGATTTCGATTGGCATGAAAGAAACCAGCATTAAGCACAATGAAACAGAAGGGATCTATATGCAAACAAGCTTAGGTTCTAAAGTAAGATCAGGACATCAACCCTAGTCTACCCCCATCCTCAGGAACTTAAGGAAACTACTCACTACTCATGGGTATTAAAGCAGGAAAAAAAAATCATAACTTCAAGGCTAAACATGATGATCAAAGGTTAAACTATGAAGAATAGCAAGAACTCAAACTCAGAAAATAAGAACAGAAATGAAACAGTAACAAAACCAGAAAATGATCAAAGCTTAAAACAGAAGATTAAGATGAAAAATAGAAGATCAACATGCACCATATAAACAACAACCTAAAGCTAAGCAGGAAAGTAAAAGAAAACATTAGATTAGCATAAAACTTAAAGGATTATGGGTTTATACACCAAGAACATCAAGAACAACAAAGGAAAAAGAAACCTAAGACAAAAACCTAAAAAAGAAACAAAAAACAGAACTTGCTAAAAAGGAGGCGCTTTAGGGCTTATAGAGTATTCAGAGAAAATCCGTAAAAAGCACAAAAGACAAAAACCAATCATTAGCTTGGGTCTTGGGTCAGGTCCATTCCAGATTCGAGTTGGTCGGGTTGGAGCATGTTTGGCTCGAGCTGAGAAGCATATGACATCGAGCCAAAGAGATCGATCCGGGCAAAGGCTTGAGATCGATCCGCAGTAAGAAGGAGATCGATCCAAGTTGGGGTTGAGATCGGTTCGAGCTTTAGGTGGCTTTAATGGGATTGATCCAAGGTTGAAGTTGGCTCGAGCATGTGGTCGATCCAAGGTTTAGTTGGCCAAGGTCGAGGTGACATAGGAGCTGGATCGAGCTGGCTGCTAGGTGGGGTCGATCTGTGGGATCGATCCAAGTTGAATGTGGCTCGATGGGTTGGTTCGATCCAAGTTGAGGTTGCATCGATCCAGAATGTTGTGTGGATCGATCCGATGGTGAAGCTGGATCGATCTGGGCCTTGTACTGGTCCAATCCACACATTTTCCTTTCCTCTTCTGAATTTTCACAATTTATTCTGCATGCTCCTGAAAGTCCTGAAAAATCTCCAAAATGCGTGCATATGCGAATACTAATGCAAAAATCCCTAAAAATCACAAAATTACTAAAAAAAACTATAGATGTGATATATGCACACCTAATGACCTCAAAATTGATGCTAAAGACTTCTAAAAACCATGAAAATACAGATTGATCAACTCCCCCAAACTAAATCCTTGCTTGCCCTCAAGGAAATAATCTAGAATTCTGGGAGTGAGGTTTGAAAGTGGGAACTCAGAACCAAAACATGCTGCTAACACAAGTAATATTAATTTCATGGTTACTAGTTCTAGAAAGCAGCCCTAAGCTCGTCCTACTTATAAACTTTAGTCGTACTCATTACAATTCATCACAGACCAATTCCAACTTCCACAATGCATTCAAATTCGTTTACCCCTTTAACATTCATTAATCAGGAACCATGAATCAAGTCATGTGCTTTCAATGAACTCATTAGGTCAAAGACAGATTAAGGAGTAAAGATGACCCCTTCATGCAATGGTTAACGATCCAGGATAAGGGTTCTCTCAAAAGGGAATGAGCTTTAGCAGAAGGTTAAAGGTAGGAACACTTAGATGCATACAGAAATAGGACCCCATCTACCTTATGCTAATGAAACCAAAGTTTCCTGATTCTATCCAGTAAGAGGTCCTAAATTCTACCCTTTTAAAACTCAAAGTGATCATACGCATTCACATTCTCCTTTTTCATCTTTTCTTTGTTACACTTAGGAGAGACTTCTTTCTTAAATGACGGCTAGACGTTTCAGGAACTTATTTACTTTAACTCTTATGGCCTTCGACCTTTTCGTTTATACTATCTTTTGGGTTTTACCCTTTTGAATTCATTGTCATATAGTTTATCTTATTCTGCACTAGCCATATTTCTTTTGCATACCATTGTTCCTGATGACTCTGAATTTTCATGGATTTTACATATCAATTAGCATCAATTATGAGGTCTAAAAGCGTGCATACATCACATTTATGGTTGATTTCATTAAGTTTAGGAATTTTAGGACTTTTGNCATTAGAATTTGCATGTGTATGCATCTTGGAGACTTTTCAGGACTTTCAGGAGTTTTCGGGAAGGATTTGAGAAATTTCATAAAAGCAGCACTTAACGTTGAATGGAGCAGCACTCATCATGGAATGGAATGAACTGGATTTACCTTAGAACCAAGGTAGGATCGATCCCAACACTATGCAGGATCGATCTCAAGCACTTCTGCGTCGAAGCAGGATCGATCCCAACTCAACATCTTCGGGATCGATCCCAACACTTACCAGATCAATCCCGACACTTGCCAGATTGATCCTGTAACAACTTCATATTGATCCCAACTCAGCAGGGATCGATCCCAGCCTTTACGTGCATTGATCCCCCTTTCTCTCTTTCAACGTTTTTGGTGAAGTCTCGAACAAAGCTAAGGAAGTGCACGAAGTTGAAGCAGGACTAAGAAGAGAACATACGAGATCGAACTCACCTATGTTGGGATCTATCTCGGGCACTCGATGCCGGGATCGATCCCAACCCCAGACGCACTTTGGATGCATCTCAGCTGGATCGATCCCAAGCAAGCATCTTCAGCCTGGATCAATCGTGCACTCACCTACTCGAGGGCAAACACGCTCCGACCCGACCAACTCAAATCCGTATACCACATGAATCAAGGCCCAAGATCCAAGACAATGATTAGCATTTTGTCTTTAGTGAGAATTAGGGTTTTTCCCTGAACACTATAAAAGCCTTAATTCGCCCCCATTTGCACAAGTTTTTAGTTTTTCTTTCATTTTTAGGTTTTTTCTTAGGTTTTCATTTCTTTAGTTTGTTCTCCATGTTCTTGGTGTAAAAACCAGATTTCTTTTGAGTTTTAAGTTAATCTACTGTTTTTACTTTGATTTCTTGTTTAGCTTTAGGTTGTTCTTTAGTTTGTGCATCTCTATTTTCGTTTTAAGCCTTAACCTTCTGTTTTAGTTTACGGTTTCATTGATGTTTTTTATTTCTGGGTTTGTGTTCTTGTTGTTCTTCTTATATCTGGATGTTTAGGTTTGAAGTTATGTTTGGTGTTTCATCTGCTTCTACTCCCATGAGTAGTGAGTAGTCATCCAAGTTCCTGAGGATGGGGGTAGATAAGGGTTGATGTTCTGGGTTTGCTTAGGNGTTAATATTCTGGGTTTTCTTAGGTACCTAAGTTGATTGTTCTTAGATCCTTTATGTTCCTCCTCAGCTTAATGCTGATTGTACTCCTACCCGGAAGGGACAGAGACCCGACGTTAGGCCCTACAACACCGAAAGGTGAGTTATTGGAGGTGACCGGACCGAGGGGATTTCAGAGATTCGTTTTCCCTTCTTTGTGAATAGATGTTGGAAACGAGTTAGCTAGAGTAGTAGAGGTTAATGCCTGCTAGGTAGTCACCGTCTATGATGGCAGTTGAGTCTGTGATTGCTTTTCTTGAGACTGGTTTCCAAGGAATTGGAATTGATTGTATGTATAGCTACTGTCTAGGGGTCAGCTCATTATTTGAGGTATTTTAGGTACTTAGGTAGCCCAGGATGGATTATCAAGTCAGTTACCCTTTGTCCTCAGGAACTGCTTTACATTGATTGCACTTTTACCCTTTCTTGCTTTTACTTTGTTTTGCATCTGAAGTGTTTTTATGCTTTTTATGTTCATTGCACTTATGAACTTTTAGCAACCAAACCCCCTTTTAACATTTAGCTTGACTTTAAGGTAACCAATACATCTAGATTGCTTAGTACACTCTCATTATAGTTTGACAAACCCATCTACACTATAACGACGGGTGATTGATACCCATGACCTCAAAATCCTATTATCAATTTGGCGCCGTTGCCATTTGGGATTTGTTACTACATTGTGGATTTTGGATCGTTTCAGATCAAGCCTTTCTTTTACGTTTTTACTTACCAGTCCACCTTGTTTGCTTTGTTTTCAGGTACCTGCTTAGCAGTGTATGAACCTGAGAAGCAGAAGACCAACTGACTTTCTTCCACTCGTAGACGACATCAGAGCTCTTGAACGAGAACACTCTCGGGCAATACGTGAACACAAACGTGTGGAACACTTGAGAAGGTTGACCCTCAACATGGCAGACATCATTGAACGAGAAAACCAGAACACCATTGGTGTTGGTGACAACCAGAACACCATTGGTGTTGGTGACAACCAGAACACCATTGGTGTTGGTGACAACCCGAACACTCACCCCGTCATACATGGAATCAATCCACCTGCAATCCAGAACAAAAACTTCGAGATCAAGCACAGTCTCATTGCTATGGTCCAGAGCAACAGGTT
>OVBE01003237.1:0-26183 GCA_900406425.1 Iberis pinnata
GAGAGGGACAGAGACCCGCCGTTAGGCCCTACAACACCGAGATGTGAGTTATTGGAGCTGACCTGACCGAGGGGGTTCTAGAGATTCGTTTCCCCTTCTCTGTGAATAGATGTGGGAAACGAGTTAGCTAGAGTAGTAGAGGTTAATGCCTGCTAGGTAGTCNATTGATTGTTAGTAGAGCTATTGTCTAGGGGTCAGCTCATTGTTTGAGGTATGTTAGGTACTTAGGTAGCCCATGATGGATTCCCAAGTCAATTACCCTTTGTCCTCAGGGTCGACTTTACATTGATTGCATTTTTACCTTTTTTGTTTTCACTTTGTTTTGCATCCAAAAGTGTTTTAAGCCTTTCTTTGTTTTTATGCTTTTTTACTTTCATTGCACTTAGGACCTTTTAAAAACCAAAACCCCCATTTCAACATTAGCTTGACTTTAAAGCATCCAACACATCCACATTGCTTAGTACGCTCCCATTATGGATTGACATAAAACCCATCATTTATACTACAACGATGGGTTGATTGATAACCCAGGGACCCAAAATCCCTATTATCACCCACTCATTAGCATCCTCGTCCATGATATGTTGCGTGTCTTCCAGGTAAGGTTTGACATAAAGCTGCATTGTATACAAACATAGTATAAATTATAAGTTTAATAAAGAATAACACAATACACAAGGTGTGTTGACACTTACATTTTCCATACACTCGACTTCCATAATCTTCGAGTTGTGAAAAAGTTTCAACTCTGACAAACTTTCAACAGCATCATTGGTGAAATTGTTGTGGTCATCCGGACTAAGTAGGAATCCCTCGAGCTCGGGTATTGCCTTGAAGAAGAACAACTAGAAAGCCAAGGTAAAGTTGTGAGTAGCCGTGTGAGATTGGTTGAATTTGTCTTCCAAAGCCTTTATAGACTTGCACGTATCACCCAACTTCACCATCCTCAGAGTCAGGCTGAATGATTCACATCCCCAGGGATATTATTCAAACGACTGTAGGTCTTTTACCATCTCTATTATTGGAGAACTGGCCCGGACTGGCTTTTTGCTACATAAAAGCATCGCTTCAACTATTACTATTAGCTCCTCCACCGCCAACACGACATTTTTTCCCACTGAGGTAGCATCGAGTCCTCCTTCAAAATGTCCACGATCTCCTTCATCGTCAGGTCCTCATCTTCGCCGGATAAAAGGACGTTCCTATATAGTTTTTTTGGGTCGGCGGGACTTTGTAGTCTCCTTAAATCTTGCAAGTTTGGATATGGACCGCATGGTAGTCTTGTCACTATTCTGAACTCCCAAAGTGAATACCTAAACGGAAAACCACCAAAGATAAACCACAGCTCGTATTTTCTTGATATAATCAGAGATCTACAGAGCATTTGATGGACGATTTTTCCGGATAATGACGCCTTCTGCACCGGTAGCTCTAATAGTGACCCAAAACATGATGACTTTAGGTACGTTAGATTTGGGGTACCTTTTAATGCCTCGACCAGATCTAGTAGGAGCTCTAGCCTCGTGTATGAGTTCAAACGGCCGGTTGGAGGGTATCGATCGGTGGCAAACAGTCAAGAAGGGAGTTACGAAGGGTTGACACAAAGTCTTCAGGCTCCGATTCTTTGACAAGTTCCACCTCTTTTCTCCCAGTTGCATGCGGTTTGACACCCCTATTATGCAGGGATTTCCTGCAACTAGTAGAGGCAGACATCTTCAAAGTGAAGAACATAGGGAAGAAGGAGAAAGATAAACAGTAATATTAGAGAAATCGGAGGGGGAGATGAGAGAGATTAAGAGAGAGAAGGGAAATGGCGTAGTGGAAAAGATGGAGGAAATATACTCGAAGATATGTACTGCATTAAAGCTTTGATGAGACAACTACTACATCGGGTTTATGGCAGAGCTGATTTTTCAAATTTAAAAAAGCGGTTCCCAACGTAAAAAAGAAACTCGAACAGGCGAAAAAATCTCGAAAAAGTAAGGGTATAATCGTCATACCTTTTAGACGATTATGGTATAGTGAATAAGGTTTGAGTGATATGGCAAATCGGGTAAATTGAGTAGTATATATGGCATAGGAGATAAATTTCTCTTTTACTATTTATCCAGAACTTATCATATTCCCGATTCATGACTCGACGATTCCCTGAGTGACCTCAATTTTGCTGAAGATACAAATGAAACTAATGACGACGATGCGACTCGGCTGTTGCAGCTCTATCCTCCCCGACTCAAACCCACCCAGAGATGCATGCAGACTTTTACTAAAAGAATAAGTAAATTTGCAAAGAAATTAGCCTTCGAACATAAATGGCATGGGTTATGGCATGCTTCACCCATTCGGCTACTTCTTTAATTGTGTGGTCTTCAGAGAACAAACAATCGTTATAAACTCTTTACTCGACACTGACTGTTGCCTCAAACCAACCACATGACTTCCCAATGTATCTGCTAAATCTTCTAAGACCCCAATCACCGTCTTCATCACCACCTCGTCACTTTCACAAAACCATTTTACCAAAAATTATTATTAGACTTATATGGTTTTTATATGTAACAACTAATACATACATATATTTTCAGTTGGGTTAAAAATAAAATTTACATGTCTTTCTCCTCAATGAACGGCATGAGATGTGGTACAATGTCATCACCAACTGCCCTAGCAACCAAACCAAGGCATGTCCCACCAGCCATGGCTATATTATAAGCCCCTTCATCCAAATCTTGATCTTCTTTTGAGTCTCCAATAGTATAGGCATAAGTGCAGGGAGATTCTGCTTTTGTAAAATAGAAAAGGAAGATTGACAATTCAATTGATTTTTTGCTTGTCTTTCCTAGAACTAGAAAAGGAAGAGATTCATTTTTTTGGTTTTAGAGCCATTTTCTAAGATGACTCATTTGAATATATAAAATTGATAATACATCACTTGTGGCTAGCTTGTTTTTTAGTGAAGTTTTTCGTTTACATGGCATGCTTAGCAAAAATTTGTGATAGAGATACAAAACTATGAAGTTATTGGAATAAGTTAGGATCTAAGTTTTTCTTTTCAACTACTTGTCATCTACAAACTAATGATTTTCAACTACTTGTCATCTACAAACTAATGGAAAATTGAAGTAGTTAACAAAACTTTTTCTACTCTCTTACGTGCAATCATTAAGAAAAATATAAAAACTTGAGAAGATTTTTTGACTCGTGTAGAATTTCTTACAATCATTCGATCCATTTTCTACTAAGTACTCACATTTTCATATTGTTTATGATTTAATCATTTGACACCTTTAGATTTAACTTCAGCATCTTTGAATGAACATGATAGTGTTGATGGAAAAAAATTAAAGTTGAACTTGTTAAGGCATGGTCAACATAGAGAAAGGACTAAGTAGTATAAAAATTGGAAAAGAAAGGCGCAAGAAGGGTTTTGAACTTTGAGTTATAGTTTGGGTTCACTTTAAGAAAAAAATTTCAAACTTTTGTCAAGGACCGGTGGACCATTTCAAGTTTTGAAGAAGATTAATGACAGTACTTACAAGATTAATTTGTCAAATAAGTTCAAGATTCGTTTTTTCTTACTTGTTACCTATTATTGCATATATATATAAGTCTGTTTTAAGAAGAAAAAAATATTTTTGAACAGATGAATGGGATTATATGATCATGATAGCAGTCAAAGAATATCGAGGGGATGCTTTGCTTGTTCCGGATAAACCAATGACAAGATCCAAGATCAAGATAAATTTCTTGAGGTACTTAAAGTATGATTGGCACAACGTTTTCCACAACTTTACATTATTTATGCATGGTTTTAACCCAATCAAGTAAATTATACACACATATGAGTTAAGTGTAACTGTTTTTAAACACTGTTACAACACTCAAAGAGAGAGAGTTTTTTTGTATAATCTTTTTATTTTTGCGAGTCTGCTTGCTTTTTTTACGTGAGTTTGCATCTTAATATAAGTGAAATTTTACTAAAAATATTTGAATTTTTTTATTTGAATCAAAATAGAATATACCATATTTTAAGTTAAAAATAACACTAATAAAATTTATTACAAAAGATAAATGATTAATTACAGGTGGACAAAAAACGTAAAATACCAGAACGGTTATTGTTTTCTAGAAGTTTGGATATCCGAATCCAAACGGATATTACCCGAAACCCAAAAAATCTCTAATGAATACCCGAATTTATAACTATTGTATTAAAAATATAGTTATGTATATCAGATAAATATTAATATATTCATGAAGAAATATATTTTAAAGATTAACTTGTATAATTTAGTAGAGAAATGAGTTTTTTGATATTTCATATTTTTACTTATACATTAAATTATATAATTAAGTTGAACTACAATAAGAAAGTGTTTTGCTAAATTTTACATTAATTTAAATTACATAGAATAAATAGATTCAAATAGTAAAGAAAAAATCATTTTAAAATAAATTATCAAAACGACTTAACTCTGAAATGGCTAATTTCTTGTATTTTACGTTTTTTTATAATTTATTTCACATGTCAGAATTAAAAGATATTATCTTCACTTTTTTAACTCTTATATAGTTTTAAAATCTTTAAAAAAAATTATTTACTTATTTTATAAACAAATAAATGAGTTTAATATTTTTGAAAAAAGTAACTCTCGGCTTTTGTTCTCAGCTCCAGCTTCTAGCTCCTGCTCTCAGTTTTCGCTCACTACTTCTGTTTCAACTGCATTCAGCTATTTTTCTCTTTACTACTTTACCAATCGTGACTTTAGTAGACTAATTTGTGAAGTTATGGACCAGGAAAGCATTCACAAAATCATTTGGTGATATTAACAATCAAGTTCAACATGTTTTGATCATGTTACAAGTCCAAGAAGTGCAGAAAAATAACAGTATCCTTTTTCCAAAAGTAATGACAAAATTAAAGATTAAGAGACATTTGAAGGCAATAAGTTGTTCAAATCTCCTTTATTATAATTGTGTGTAGCTTACTAAAGGCTTAAGAGTCTATTCATCTTAATGTATTCTTTAATTAATATGTAATCTCATTGTAGACAGTATAACCTTCTTTTCGTTGAAATTTATTTGTGAGAGTTGGGCATAGGCAAAAACCACAACCAGAACCAAAGAACCAGAAAAATCGAACATGGGTTGGAACCGTATCCATTAAAAGAACTTATAGTTTCTGAGATTAAGAACCATCTATATCGGTTCAATTCCAATTCAGACTCCGGAACCAATTGGCATAACCGCAATAATCTAATTTATATATAATCTTATTATTATTTTAGACTTTACTTTTAAGGTTTCAACCCGAAAGACCTTTGAAGTTTTCTTATTTTTTTCAGAACTCGGAACAAGTTGTTTGATACTTTGATTGGATTGTTTTTGTTGTGTTGTTTTATTTATTTTAGATATTTTAAACTAATTTCGGGTATTTTGTTTATTTTGGGTATTTTCGTTTATTTTGGTTCTATAATACTCGAAGTTGGTTAGGAACCAAAAAATTCAGGTACTTGCTGGTTGTTCTAGTATAGAATCAAACAAAAAAAAGTGTAAAGTATCGATTAGGTATCACATTTTTATGATCCGGAGAACCGGCTATGACACAAAACCGAAGGAATACCCGAAAGCTGATAGACTCGGGATTTTAATCATAAATTTACACTATGAAGAACAAATCTAATTAGTATAGTAAGGGTCGAATTCCACAGAGACCAACAAGCACAAATTTCAGTTTAATGTCGAATTAAGCTAAGATAGAATAATATAGTTAGTAGTAACTGAGTTTAAGCAATAACAGTAAATTAAACGGAAGTAAATCAATAAATAAAAGCGTTCGACAATTGAGAATTCCACAGGTAGTCAGGTTTGAAGCTAAGGTTAACATGTAGAATTTTACTGTGAAAATAGTTCTCAACATGAAAGACAACAATAGATTAATCTCCTCTCGAAGTATTAAACCCTATGTTCGAACTACTAAAGAAAAAATCTCGCCGTATTTAGATAATTCAATCAAGTTTTAAGTTCATATTCAATATGTTCATAAGCATTCATGACGATACTCTCGCAAGCAAGAACACTTATTCATCTAGACTAGATCATATCTCTAAACCAAATCTCTTTGCGTTTATCAATCTAAAATCAATGAAATAGATGTCCAATCTAATTCAAGCAATAAGAACAAGCCTAGACTAAGAACCTAACAATTTCAATCTATTATGTTAAATCCCTAACTATCAAACATGGTTTCCCTAGGAAACCCCTAAACCCTAACTAGTGAACTATTCAGACATGGAAACAGAAACAGAAAGCATAACTAAAGATTGCATAATTGAAATCAAAGAACAAAACCAAATTGTATTAATAAAAAAGACGGAGTTCAGAATTCTTCTCCAAAATACAAGGTTCATAATTTGTCTCTCTGTAAAAGCTCTGAAGAATAATAATAAGCGTCTAAAGTTTAGGTAAAATAAAACTAAGCCTAAGAGCTTTTATAGTTTGAAAGAAAAAGAATAAAAATAAGGAAAACTGCAGATAAGCTTAAGGACAATCTCGTAATTTGACATTCTTCAAATTCTTCTCGAGTGTAGGGATTGACCGTTCTCTATATAAACTAGGATCGATCGTTCTTCTTGTGGATCGATTGTTCTTTTTATCCGTAAAATTCTAGGAGCTTTGGATAGATTGATCCCTAGAGGGAGAGATTGATCTCTTCACACGTACTGCACGGATCGATCATTCTACGTCTAGAACGATCCCTCCGTCTTCATACTTGGCCATTTTGCACTTGAAACCTTCTGAAATCCTTCTTTTTGCTTCATAACGACTCGAACACCTAGAATCTGAAAAATATGTCAAATATACAAAAAAATGGTCGGATAATGCCAAATAGCAAGTATAAATACCTACTATAAGGCATTAAAACTGAGTAATATCAAAAGCCTAGCCCTAGTGAGAGTGATTATCCTTTATTCTTTGTGAACTTCTAAATTTTGGTGTGTTATATCCAAATAATCAATATGGCTTATCAAGTATTCTCCATCACACTTGTGTGATCATTCTATCTTCCAACGTTTTCAGTGTTCTCCATTACACTTATGTGATCATTTTTAGCATCCAAGGTTTCTAGAAGTGTATTTTAAATTAGTATTGGGACTAAATTTTCATACACCTTTAAATATTACTACACGAGTTATATTTACCTAGGTTCTACCGCTTAATTTCTTTATAGAATAATTTAAGTAAGCTTTGGAATTGAGGTTCTATGTACTTTGCGATCTTGCTCCATGAATCTGCTGAAGTAGGAGATATCTAACTACCATCCCTTAGATTGCATTTTCTTGGGAAATTTTGCACCATGATACCATGACAGTATTTTTCATTTTTATTCACCTTGTCCTCCAAGCGATGATCTATTCCCTCAACACCTCACAACAATATATTGAACGCACAGTCCGTAACCAAATTGTCCCACTCTGTTACTTTGATAATTTGAGGCTTTGTCCATTGCTCCAGCGATGTTTCCAGACGCATGGATAAAATTGTTGATTAGTCATCTTCTATTCAATCTCATTTCTCCTTTCATTGTTTTGTTTTGATTGTTGAGAAACTTTAGTTTTGTTCATCAATCATCAGTTTAACATTCCATCAAGAAAAAAAAAAGAAAAAAAAAAGAAAAAAAAATCAAATAACATATATATATTATATATACTATGTTTTTGAGCGAGGAGCAAATGGCCTAGTGGTTGTCAGACGAGGGATTAAGTGGTCTATTGGTGCTTTGTTACCAGGCCAGGGATCGAATCTGGCCACTCGTTATGCGAATGCATTTTTTCTATTTATAAAGTATGGAGTACTGAACCAGTTCATTATGGTGCAGAGATTAATGAGATAAAAAAGGGTGATTTGCATGAAGATGGTCTTTAGGATATGTTATATCTGAAAAGTGCACTTTGTGCTTCTAGTGCACTTTAGGTAGGAGAGAGAAGAAATCTTGGATGAAAATATCCCATATCTTGTACGCGTGAGGTGCCAGTGCGTGAGGTGCGAGTGCACTGCACAGCGCGTGAGTCGGAGGTGTGCGTGGATGGTCGGTTATGACAATTTGTTTTTTTTTTATTTTTAATAAGCTGGACAGTTTTACCAACTCATCGGGAAACGGTATAAAAATCTGAAGAGGTACAAATAGATGTTTTTCGTATATGTTACCAGATGGACCAAGTTTTGGAAAACAACTGGAAGCTGCAAAGTTGAGTAAGATATGTTGTTTTATCTCAATTCAATGAATGTATATGAGGTTATTGTACAAGAAAACTAAACCGTTTTTTTTTTTTACTATAGATCATTTGCTGCGGGTACCATAAACATGGAAAAATATGTAATGGTGATGTGCGGTGAGTGGATTTGCAGCGAACTTGGGCAGTGGGATTTCGTGGTTTACAAACGAAACGGAGCGTATTCCATTCGATCTCAGCATTGAGGAACAGTCTTCGCCCTTGGTCGAACGGGAGTTATTCCCGGATGAAACGGAGCCACGTGGGTACGACAAGGACGTCTGGGCCCCATTGCTAGAGGATACATTCGGTGGATCAAATGCAGTAGAGATCATGTGTTTACCTGACAATGGGATGGATTATAGTACGCCGTATGAAGATGCTAGTGATGCATCTGCTGCCAACGGGGGTGACGATGATGAGGACATCCTTCCTTTGTTTGACGACACGACATTTGAAACAAGTATGAGACCTGATCTGGATTTATATGGAGATCCTAAGGGCGAACGGCTCGAGGTTGGTATGCGATTTAGTTCTAAGAGTGATTGCCAAACAGCATTAGCGATTGTAGCTATAAAGGCAATGTTTCAATTTAAACAAACAACTACCAAGAACAACTATTTTGTGGTAACGTGTGTTAGGGATAAGTGTGATTAGAGGGTAATGGCACATGAGGTAGAAGAGAGTGGGGAGTATGAAATTAGAAAAGCATTCCTTGAGCATAGATATTGAAAGCAGGGCTAGGTAGAAGAAACATGCAACTGCGAAAGTATTGGCGACTGTGTACCGTGAAAAATTCGGTAGTTCAGTTAACGAGCCGCGTTCTGGGTAGCTGCAACAGTTGGTTCTGGAGGAGCTGAGGGTTTCCGCATCGTACATCAAGTGCTGAAGAGCCAACCCTGGTACAATCACTGACATTAAATCAGAGCCGAGTTCGGAGGGGGACGACCATTTCAAATATTGTTTCATGGCTTTTGGGGGATCCATTGTTGACTTC
This sequence comes from Iberis pinnata, assembly GCA_900406425.1. NCBI lineage: Eukaryota > Viridiplantae > Streptophyta > Magnoliopsida > Brassicales > Brassicaceae > Iberis > Iberis pinnata. The sequence continues at coordinate 9,271 of OVBE01003237.1, forward strand.
CGTAAATTGAGGCTTGTTATAGTTGTTGACGGAACAAAGTTATGAGGGAGGTACAAAGGCTTGTTGTTAACTGCTTGTGGACAGGATGCGAATTTCCAAGTGTTTCCATTAGCGTTTGTTGTTATGGACAGCGAGAATGATGAGTCGTTGACTTGGTTTTTTGAAAGAATTGAAAGGATTGTAGCAGATAGTCCAAATGTAACAATTATATCTGACCGAGCTCAATCAATTTACAAAGCCAAAGCACGTATTTTTCCACTTTCACACCATGGGGCATGCATGGTACACTTGCAAAGGAACGTGACATCCAAATTCCACAATAAGTGATTGGGGAAGATGGTGGTGCAAGCGGCGTGTGCTTGGAAGATTGGATTATTCAGGTTTATATATGATAAAATACTTATTGGTAATGGTGAGTGTGCAAAGTATTTGGAGAAAATAGGGTTTTCACATTGGACGAGAGCCCATTCGAGAGGTGAACGATATAATTTGATGACAAGTAATTTATGTGAGACACTGAACAATGTATTGAGTAAAGGCCGTGCATCACCAATAATCGAGTTATTGAAGTGTATCCAAGAGATGATGACGAAGTGGTTTTTCTTACAGAGGAGAAAGGCGCTAAAACGGTCAAGCAAGTTAACACCAAAAGTAGAAAAGCAGATGATGAAGGTGAAGGCTGAGACGCGTGGATGCAAAGGTGAACAAATAGACCAGTGGAATTTCCGATTCCATGGGAAGTTTGGTGCAAAACATGTTGAACATCTGGATGTCCGGAGGTGTACGTGCAAGGTATATGATCGATTGAAGGTTCCATGTGGACACGCAATGTTTGCAGGCGACCAGCTTGACATGTCATATGAGCAATTAGTGGTTGATTGTTATAAAACAAAAATATGGTGTGAAACGTACGCGAGTGTAATTAGGCCAGAAGTTTGGCTGGATGAGGTTGACATACCTGAAGAGGTAAGGAGTCGGCAACTAAAGCCTCCAAAAACAAGGAGACCTTCAGGACGGCCAAGGGAGAATCGAATACAGTCAATTGGAGAATTTGGGGTATGTTTTGTATGTGATGTATTCATTGAATACGTAACAATGGACTTATGGTTGACATGCATAAATGTGTAGGGTAAGTATCCTCCAAATAAGTGTTCGAGGTGCATGAACGGGTCACAATAGGGCAAGCTGCAAAAATCCCATCGGAACATATTTTGGGTGTCATGGGAGAAGAGCTGATAGTTGTATGGTATTTGGAGGGACCACTTTTGTATTGTTGGTTCTTGTAGCTTGAACCATGTTTTTTGGATTGATTGGACAATTAGGTATGTATTGGAAATGTTTGGAAATATTTTGGATGGTTGGAAATGTTTGTTTTAAATGTTCTTTTTTAGAAAAACTTTTTAGTTTGAGGTTACATACTAAACTGATCGCATACACAGTTATTGAAATCATTGGTAGTAGTGTGATATTTTGGATGGTTGGAAATATTTTGGATGGTTGGTAATGTGATACCTATTCTGGATGGATGGCAAAGTTGTATTTTCCGTAGGCACATATGTTTTGTAAATGCAATTTGAAACGTGGACAGCTAAAACATGATTAAAAAGAACTACACGTAGATTCACGTGTAATTGCACATAACATTAGAAAAACATGCAATAAAACATTGGATACATGTGTGTGTCTCCCAATGTTGGTAACTCATATGGCCGCAGGAACGAGAACAATTACAAGATGGGACATGTGGGGCCACCAAGTTGTGTGGAACGTGCATCTTATTAACGGATGGACGGATGTAATGTCGTGGAGGATGACCGAGCCCGTTTCAAGGAGGCACTCGTGGGTGTACAAGGCTATGATGTGATCAGTAATAGCTCATTGGTCCATCCCACTGCAACAATAGAGAACCGCAAGTAGAATTTCCATGCGATGGTTGACATGTTTGATCGTGTCGAGGATGTATATGGCACCGATACATTCCTGTTGTCTGAAGGCCAGATCAGTTGAGTGGAGGTACAGAGCGTATGGATTTTTCGTGTACAGACATTGCGTGTAGATATGGTTGAGCGATGAAGTAGGAATTAGTGATTGGGGGAAGGAGTCGCTCTAGTCCAGCCGTAACATAGGAAGAACGGATATGTAGTAAACCCAATGTCTACCGGCCCGGCATGAACTTACTAGACCCTTAAGCGATGCGAGTCCATCTTCCGTGCAAAGCTGAACAATCTTCAGGACTAACGCATTAGGTAGCATATATGGTGCATCATAGCCCCGATCGAAGAACATGACGAATAGTGTGGGCTAATAGTGGTATGCATTTGTAATATTAATAGTAGAACAGGGGTGGAGATAGAAAGTGGAGGGAGTTTTGGCGCCAAGAAAATTGACTGTATGGTGTACGCTTAAAATATGTACGTAGTAATAGTACGTAGATAGTGTGATTGAACACAACTGACTATTGACGAACATAGTTGATAATAAAGTTGAATATAGTTGTGTATATATTCGCTCATAGTACATAGTTTTTAATACCAATGGATTGTGCAAGGGTGATGGGAAATGACGAGAATAAGGTGTCAGATGTACAAGTAACTGGGAAGGGAAAATATCAGCTTATCCTTCATTTAATGCAAGTTTATCGGTTACAGAAGTAATTAATGATGGTTGTGTGGGGCCATATGTTGATTGAAAGGACATAAAGAAAATAATTATTCTTTAAATTAATTCTGTGATTTCATTTTTGAATAGAACCGGCAAAGTACATGAGTGTAATAAAAACGCACAACCCAAAGTGGAGTTTAATAAACCGATTTGTTTGCTTAGTGACATCGATCATCGGTTCCAGACTATTAACTTTGAACTCCATCGCGGTTAGGCAAGTATTGATTTTGTCGATTTGCTGAAGAAGCATTGCGGATCCGATAGACTCATTGTAACTGTTCCGTAAGAGGAGGAGCTCCTCGTCAACAACTTCGTCCCACCATTTCCAAATGTGCTCAGTTCCGGACTTAAAAACGGTTTAAAAATAGTATGGTTAAGCAATCGAATAATTACAATAATTAAATAGTGTGTTACTAGGTGGGGATACCTCTGATGTAATACACCTGAAGAACCACCGTCCAGGGTTGGATGATGTTCGGGATCTTTTGCAAATGATTTTGGCACCGCACGAGCAGGCATTAGGTATACCTAAAGTGGTTAAATTGGTGTGCCCATGAGTGAGCGAACTAGATATAGAAGAGGTTGACATATGTAGGAAAATGGGGTTAAAGTGATATGTGGGAAATGAAGAGACTGTACTTTAAATAGGAGGAAAACATGACCGTTGAGGACGAAGACAAAGTGTGGTGGGTACGAGTTGGTACATCATATTGTCAGATAAAGGTCCGGGTATGGAATGTAGAAAGCATGAAAAACTAGTGAGATGGTTGAATGGACAAGTTGTAATGTTAATGGTTATGCAATAATATGAAATGGTGAGGGTCATTGTATGATGTGTTGCATATACGATGGCATATATACTAATGTACGATGTGTTACATAGGATGGCGTACACTAGGAAATGTTTTGTTGTAAACGTGTGTGCTTTGTTGAACATGGTTTCTGTGGGGACCTTAACTGTGGTACATTTAGAAGAAGTTGTCGTAACGTACATATGGATGCTACTTAATGTAAAAAATAAGAAAAAGGTTTTGGTAGACAATAACTAAGAGTTTCCCATAGCAAAAACAGTAGCCTTGATGTACATATGGATGATATAAAAAAAAAAGAAGCAGGTTGTGGTAGAACACAGTCATCACAGTAAAACATAGCCATCACAGGAGAACATAATAGTTGAAAAAAAGAGTTTTTTACATAGCTGGAAATAGAGAGATAGTAGAAATAAGTACATGGGATCTATATATCCCAATAAAGCTAGTCGGTGTCTTCATCAGTGAAATTGTCGAGTTCGGAGTCGGACCATCGGAGTGCATCTCTACGCGGTGAGAATATCTCGTCACTGGCGTTGGAACTGGAGTCAGATGAGTCAAAGGATTCAGAATCTTCCTCGTCGGAGCTGTTGTCATCATCGAAATCGTCTGAAGAGTCCCCTATTGAATTTTGTTGTTCATGTGGTGAGTTGTCTTCGTCGTCAGAACCAGCAAATTGGTCATGGTAATCGTCGTATTCATTTTCTGAAAGATGGTCCACACAGTTTTCGTCGAAATATTCGACAATTTTTGGACGCTTTAAATCCCTACCCCCATCATCCTGAACTGCATTTCTCTTCCTTTTTTTGTTGGCCATTTCAAAGTAGCTACACAACAAATAAAAAAAATTTATGGCACCAAACAAACAAACAGTCCCATATAAGCTATCTTAAAACGAGCAAGTACCTTAGAAGTATCTGCTGAAACCGATGGCAATGTGTACAAAAGTGGGAGTAGTTGTGCTCGGCTTATATAGGCGGTGTAGTGGACGTTGAGGAGGATGGGTTTGACCAAGTAAATAAGTGGGTGTTGGTAATTGTACAAAGAAAATTGTATCGTATTTTGGGTGGGGGAGTATAAGGTAAATTAACCTTAACGTATTCCATATGGATACAGTAGTTTGGAATATATTGTTGTTGGATAGTGTGATTTTTTAAATTTTGTTTGTGGACGGGTCGACACTAACAATTGGCCATGGAGCGATGCCTGACACGTGTATTCTTTGCAGGACTCCTGAACATAATTATATAGGACTACGACCCTATAAATGGTGCATATTAGCGAGTATGCGTATTGACGGCAATGTATCATGTGATGTAAGTTGTGTCAGGTGGCGTCGAATTTAGCGTGATTACCTATGAAAGGAATAAACCTATGGGAATAAGAACGTACTGATGGATTTTCTTGCACAGCACTGTTGAATATAAACCTCTAGACATAACAGAATTTAAAAGAAATACAACGAGTTGGACACAAGCGGAGCAGGTTTACCAGAAATAAATCTATGGGGATAAGAAATTGATGATGGTATTTTTTGCACACACTTATGAAAATATATTGGGTTGCACATCCGCGTGACCGGCAAGTGAGAGAATGGAGTGTTACAGGACATATTGTGTGTGAAGAAGTTAATATGGAGAATGCGTATGTACATGTAAATAAGTTCACCATAAAGAGTGTGTAATGCAGGTGTACAAATGGATATATTTAGGTGTAAGTAAAAGCGTACACTATGGCTGGAAAGACTGCGATGTGTCTCGAGACGTGTATCTGCATATGTAGTGTACACAATTGAGTAATTTTTGATTTAGGGGAAAGAAACCAGGACGGTTGTTTATTTTCATTCCAAAATACATATTTTGTACGATATGCTAATTCGGGATTCAAAACACTAAGTACAATAAAGGGTTTATAATTTATAAATCTTGGCAGCTCCACTTGTACGCATTGTCGTCTTCGTCTGTAAAAGTCTCCAAGTCCGAGTCCCCTTGGTGTGAGAACGGGTCGTCACTATCATCCGAACTAGAGTCTGTTGACTCCGATGAGTCCTCGGCTTTGCCATCGTTTAGTTCAAACTGGTCGTAGGACGCGTTATAGGCATCTTCGAGATGATTTTCCATGCTGTCAGAGTCTGAGGGGTCATCGTGCTTTGGACGTTTGGAGTCCATGTCCAAATCATCGCAACCGGCTCTTTTCTTCCCGTGGTTGTTGTCCATTTTCAACTGTGTATGCCACACACAAAAAAAAACGAAGCAGGGGAATAATTATAAAGTCGGGTAGAAGCAAGGATCACAATAATATATTGTAACTAGTAGATGCTTAGGTAGAAGGCGAACCTTGTAACTGGTAATGCAATGGATAAGAAAACGGTGGAAAAAAATTGAGTTGGTTTGGTGGCTTATATAGTGTTGCACGACTAAGAGGTGTGCATCCAAACGTTGCAACTATTCTTGGACGTGGTTGTGTTCGAGGCGCAGCAATTAAATTGAGTAATGAATGGACAAAGAATCAACTGCAATATATATGGATGCACGTAAACGTTAGTCAAACTGAAAGATTCCACGTGGACTGATGTAACACGTAGCATGTTGTACGTATGTGGAACTCTATTTCGGTGTGTACGCTAGTTAGTGTACGAGCCTATTAGCATAAACGGCTATACACATGTGCATATCGCACAGGGAATTGACCAGAGTACATCACCCATATGTATAATGGAAGGGTGTTTGAAGCGGATATTAAATGTCCAATAGAATGAAGGTGTGGCTTGTCGAAGCACAGGAGTGTGCAGTTCAGACAGGGCAATGTGTTTCTAGAAAAAGTGCATATGTACGAAGAAGAAGTGTGTGTACATTCATGACGTACATGTGTACCAACCGTATATACGAATTGTACATACTGTTGGCTGTCAAAAATGTTGTGAGTGAGTGTACGTACACGAATCCGTGTCCACAGGACATTTTGGATTAGTGAAAGCCCAAGCGAATATGTGTTGAAGGTGGGTTTATTTGAATATCGCGCATACTTAACATTCAGGGAATTTTTCTTAGGTGGTCGCCATTGGTTTACGTTTTGTGGATATTGTCCAAATCATGTTCGTGGACGTTAATTTACTACAAACAATTTGTTTTCAAAGTCACGTAATTTATTCGAGATCTTTTAGACAGTCTTAATACAAATGACTATGAAAACCCGCACACGACATTAGAGAAACATGGGATAAAACATTACACACATGTCTTTGTTGTCCACTATAAGTACTGAAGTGGCCCGAAGGAAACACAACACTCACATTCCGGGACATAGTGCGGCCACCAAGTGGGGTGAAAAGTAAAGCAGTTCAACGGATATACATAATTTATGTGACAGATGATAGTCTCCCCCGTGTACACCAGAAGCTCATGTGTGGACGTTGCAATGGTGTCATCAAGGAGATCCTCGGGGTCCATGCCACTGCAGCAGTAAAGAACGGCCAGAAGAACACGCATAGTAGGTTGGATATCCTTGATTGTCTCGAGAATGTATATAGCGCCTATGCATTCGGCTTGTTTGAAAGCAAGGTCTATTGCGTGGAGGTACAGAGCGTAAGGGTTCTTCGTGTATAAGCATTGCTTGTACACGTGATTCAATGGCGACCATGGGAGAACCGCTCCTGGGTAGTCCAGGTGCTTGTCTAAACGTAATATTGGCAAAATGGCAACATCGTACACCCAAAACCTACCCGATTGGCATGATCGTAAGAAGCTTTTCAACGCGGTTAGACCTTCTTCTGCGCAAATTTTTATGATTTTGGTGACTAAATCCCTTGGGAGCAGGGATGGTGCATCATAGCGACGTAGGAAAACCATGAACACTTGTATGAAATATGATGGTATTGCTTTGTTTCTTGTCTTCTATCCTTGGGAGGAGCTGAAATAAACATGTTGGGTATTGGCATGGTTTCCCGCCACTTATCAAATGCACAAGTTGTTGGCGACATTATAATATTTTAAATGGACGGATATGTTATGAATGGATGGGTATACTAGCATCCACGCATCTGCCACGTGCATGTGCATGTTGGACTGATGGGATGGTAAGTCTAGACTATGTCAGGTGGTACTATGCCTTTGAAAATCCTTCATTAAATGCAAGGGACTAGTACGCCTAAGTGTAATGATTCATTTTTGGGACCCACTTTATGAAAGTATTTCTCTGCTAATTTCGAATTTCTTTTTTTTAATACTTTCGAAATCGATCATCTTCGTTGTCGCGTGTACATTCACCCCTACTCAGGTTGGACATATTTGTGTCATATAAGAACCATTGTGCAAACTCATGCAGTGGTCGAATGTACAATCTCCAACGGGTGGACGATGTCCATCATCCTTTCGGACGCGGGCACCTCACGATGCCTCTCATCCATCGCTGCTTGCACGTACACTCTTGCTTATCATGCATCCATAAATCAGTGTACATTCAACGTGCAATTGGGTGTCCATTGAAAGTACATCCTATACGCCGCTGTTACACGAGAGAGGCAACGATGTGTACATGATCGAGACATGTGTACACATTTGAAATTTTACGCACTAGGATCTATATGGCACAAGAAGTGGTAGTTCATCGCCCATTAAATACATCACCAAATGATTAACAAATTTCACCATGAAACTATAACCACTAAGTATTGATACATAAAAGTAGGGAAAACCACACATACATTTGTGGTTGTCCCATTGGACGAAGGTGTGGCATCTCGGAGAACAGGAGTGTATAGTTATGGAAGGGCAATATGTTTTATGCTAAAATTCATCTGTAGCATGTTTTTTGATAAGGATGTGTGTGCATAGCGAGGAAACTAAAAAAGAAATTGCTTACCGTGAAGGTGGCACTCATAAGTAAAAAACATACATGACATTTGATGTTTAAAAGCAGGGAAATTAAGACATAAATTTCATTAAGAGTGTAGTACAACCTCCTTGTACACATCCATAATGTATTGGCGACGGAAAGCATCCACGTCGACCTCAGTCATTCCACTCATCTGGTTGTCCACGTTGCCATATAAATGAAGCTCCATCAGTTTAATTGAGCAAGGGCCGCAGTCACCAGCCGACTTTTTTTGGTAAATACCATTCAGCCTTTTGTAAACAAATGGTTTATACCGTAGTAGTTCAGGGAGTCCTTCTCCGCAATACGAGAAGATAATGAAGGGCAGCATTTCTACAATCGGTGTCATGAATTTTTTGATCTTTTACTCCTTGAACAAGTGCATTGTTGGGTCCAAAATCTCGACCATCCACAGCTTCAGGTTGATAACTAAACCAACCCAATGTTTGTCTCCCCAAAGCATGTGTACATACAGTGTGTCGACATTAGTCAGCCATTGCGAACCTAGTTGGTGAACGTGTTTGTACAGTTTGTCACCAAACCGAAACTTATGCTTTTCTTTAGCAGCATTGAAACTGCGAGTCTTTTCCAACATATGAAGAATGAAGTAAACGTCCATAAATGTTGCACGCTCCTGTTGTAGCATATGATAATGCTGAGCTCCAACATGTTCCAATAAGACTTGCATGTGCTGAGTTTAAATCAGGATTAGTAATACGGTAACGACTCATGAAATGCGGTAAGGTATATGACGTACCACATTGGATACCCACTGGCTTGGTTTCGATAATTGCAGCAGGAACGTGTTGTAGAACTCAATATTGGTACAAGTAATGCGAATCCTATAACAATTGATTTTTAAGAACAAGCATTAATCAATGTGCGCTAAGGCGTGTTCCACAAAATGTGATGTAGCAGGAGGATATGAGTTACCTCTTAGGGTCTTCAATCAACATCTTCTGAAAGTCTACGAACAACACCATGTCGACATTGGGAAGTAGACACTTAACATTTGGTTCAGCTGAGTCACGTTGTGAAATACTCGTAAGTCTTTCATTGAGTGACATCACAAACTCATTCAGCCCCAGAGTGTCTAGCTCGCGGTACTCTTCTAACATGGACGTGTCCGGGTAACTGTCAACATCCATTGGTGCTGAGACAAAACCCATATCAGATTCATGTACAGTGTATTTTGTACATAAGCTCATATACGTGTGTACTATGTGCCGGTTGTAAACTGTCATACAATTAACCTGACAAACCTGGATTAGGGGTGCACGTGGGGAAGGGTGCTTGGTATTACCCTAGGAAGGGGTTACAAGATTTTTGGTAAGCTGGCTGCATACGACATTAATTTCCTCCGCTTTGCCACCCTCCTACAATACATGGGAATCGTTACACAGTCGACTCATCCTTGTGTTAAACAAAGCTTATAGGTAGAAGTCGGACCTCTAATGGCGTTTTAGTAAGCTGGCTGCATACAACATCAACTTCCTCCGCTTTGCCACCCTCCTACAATACATGGGAATCATTACACAGTCGGTTCATCATTGTGTCAAACGAAGGTTATAAGCAGAAGCCGGACCTCCAGTGAAGCATATTTGGGTGTCGCAATTTGTGGGTTCGCCTTATGTGTGTTCGGCTGCAGTGTGTTATTTAGCCGATGTTATCACATAGTTTAGGGATATACATTAAGTGAGTAGCTATGAGGTCAGTGGGTACCTCGAGGACGACATCAACTAAAAGGCTAAGTGATTGGTCCATTGGTAAATCGGAAGACAAATCTGTCTGCCATACATTGTACAGACGTATTAGTTTTTTGCAGAGCAAATACGGTGTATGGGTCAACGAGACATACCACATCCGTGGTGGTTAGCTCGGGGGTTTTAAGCTGACTAGTGTGAAAAACCTCTAATTGATGTGCACAATCCTAGAACATAGACGAGAATCCCGAATTTAGTATGCTGAATCAATAGTAATGTATATTTGTGAACACTATGCAACGCACTTACTTATGTGAGTGAATTTTCTTGTGTCTCAACCCCATCGACCATAAGTAAATCAATGTTGCTTGTTGCCTACAAGACAGCGTTAATGGTTATGTTATATATGTACATGTATGTATGGACCGCATTAAATCAAGAATGAATCCTTTGTTAGTGACATGGTGTACAAGTGTACATCATGCTAAATAAGATTAGTTACTACATTGCGTGTCTTGTCATGCGTCTCTTTAGTAAGCTCCACTTGGACGGTGTCCTTATTGACTTCACGCGTCTGCAAACAGAATTGGCAAGGGGTAGATTATACAGTATCTCAAAGTTAATTGTGAAAATGCATGAGGAGTTTCTACTCTATACTTCCCATTTTCCATGTCAGCGTCAGTGTGTGTTGGCTACGAAATAGTGTACATTCGTCATTTTATGTATAAATATGTAAGTTACGGGTGTACAATAAGTAGACATATGTAGATAGATCAACAACAGTGGTGTGAACAAAAGTGGTGTGGGCATATTAAAGGGGATGACATGCTCGTACAATATGACTAACTTGGTGTAGAGGTCCCTTTAGAACCTCTATATGGACGGCATCCATAGCAGTTGCTTCCAGGTGGGAATCATCGATGTCCATTTCTCGCTGGATAGCTTCAGAAGCCTACACCAATATACGTTGTATATTGGGGAATGAAAACTAAGTTCTTCTTGTGTAACATGTTGCTCTGCTTGTCTATCACGTACAGCTGGACGTATAAAAAATAATACGGGCGTACAATATGACATACCTGTGTGTTTACTTGATCGTTTTGTCTCTTTATATCCTCCAGATGGACAGCGTCCACAACATATGTGTAAGCCTGTGGGGGATCAGTTTTGTCCATCTCTGGCTCGCTTGATTCAGAAGCCTACACCAAAATACGCCTTATTATCGGAATGAGAACAGTAAGTTTCTGCATATGCGTGAGTGTGACGTTTGACAAACCAATGTCGCAGTGTGGTCAATTTAGATAGTCTGTGCAGGTAATTCCGTTGGCTGCACGTACATTCGCATATGGTGTACAACATGGCCATTGTTAAATGGAAACCATGCTTATACAGTTTTATAATGGACGAGAAAAATATGAAAACCTGGACTGTTAGAGCGGCCGATGATTGTACAGTTTGTTGACCCTGGCAAACAATAAGCACACTTTATGTGAATAGATACTGTAACTGTTTGTGTACATGCAAAAATTAACCCATACCAGTGGTTCCGTGCCAAGTTCGACAACAATAGCGCCAGCAGGTCCATATGAGGACCAATCAACCAGATTTACCTGGTCCGGCGAACGTAAAGCCAAAACACTAACTTTTTCTGCTGAAAGTGGTTTTTCTTGATTAGCATGAGTGCGCTTTGGCCTCACGTTACTACCAATCCGCCTGCATGAGACGTGTTTTTTTTAATGACATAAAATCCTTTTCCAAACGACACAAGTTAACATTAACTTCATTGATGCTTGTCGGTATTGGTCTTTAATCCATGTTAGGTAGCATTCCATCCATTCTTTGATGGCGTCCACTTTTTCTACTCCACTCACACTAGCTTCAGTGGACACTCTACTCGTACGACACTTGACTAGTTTTTGTATCCCCTTGTCCTTCCGTGGACGCATACTACTCCGCCGTGTAGTACATTGGTCTTCAGAATTTTTCGGACTATGAATTGTTGGTGTAGTATCTTCAACATCAAAAGAACACAATGATTGAGTATCGTCACCGCCCCCCCCCCCCCCCCCCCCCCCCCCCCCCCCGCCCCCCCNTGATTAGTGTTTCCATGTACATAACCTTCTTGTCCCTTACCTCATCGTCAATCTCGCCATATCCATTATGTATCCATTCCTCGTCAGCAACCATTGTGGACACAACAGATAACTACGACAATAATCAATGCAAAAAATGTTAGATGCTGCTCAACTTTATTGCACTAATTAAAACCAGAAAACCATTGACACTTACTCCAATGCTATTCTCTACCGCGAGAACATCATTAAGAAAAATATGAGACACCTTTGGCAGATTCACAGAATTAGTGTCCTTTATGCAATGTTCTTTCGCAGGGATCTTGTTTAAAAGGCCACTAATTGACTGGTATGCTAAAAGCTGGAGCACCAATAAAAAACCTTGTAACCGTAAAGATTTTTTCTTTAGGTACTGAAAGAAACTTGAGATGGTGTCTCCATTCTTATTTCCTCCTTTCTTAGGCATCATTACTCGAACTGTTCTGAAAAACGATTCTCTGCCCCTCGGGAACTTTAAAAATGATTCTACATCCTCTACCATTTCAACATACCTTGGGGTTGGACGGCCAATTTGGTGTGTCGCAATCAGAACACTGTCAACAGTAAGTATTAGGGCAATCTGCAATTTACGCCATCCAGGTATCTCTGACTCTGTTTCAAGAAACCTACTAATGTCGTCGAGAGTTGCTTTAGGGTCGTCGCCTATCAACCGAGACCAGTATTGGCCAACGGAGGGGGCAGTGCCTATCCCTACAATTAGATTCGTACCCATCCGGGTAACTCCCACACGACAGTCCAGTAAGTTTTGCAAATTCAAGCAATAAAAACGGAGTGGTTGTCCACCAAAAACCGTCCATAACTTATTTTTACGTTTTGTTACTACTTGCCGACACAACAACGCGTGTACAAGTTTGGATGCCATCGGGCAATGAGATAGCAGGGTGTCATATAGTTTACCGAATGGGGAATCCAAAATTATTTCGAGTTCAGGAGTACTATTCAACTTGACAACAATCATGGCAAGATAATCCAGTTTGGAATATATGTTTAACCTGGGTTTTGGGTACTGGTCTGTAGCAAACAACCGGCGAGGCAGATTCTAGTCAACGACGGCGTCTTCCCGGGCGATTCCCTTTCTTGCCATTTGCAATTGCTTCGTGATTTGAAACTCAGGATACAAAGGCGAATGAATAAAGTTTTTGTGGTTTTTGGTTTGACGCAACAATTGATTTCGCCGGTGAAGAAAGTAATTATTCGAATTGTTAGAGTGTTTCACTTTTGAATTCTGACTTGATATGCGATTGACATGGCTGTAGAGTATTATTTCGAGTTCGAGAAAAGAAAAAAGAAGGGCAATTAACTCTAAACTAATCCACTCGCACACTCGCCTAATGTGGGACCCATTGTGAGATTATAAGAGTAATTTGTGAAGTCCAAAGTGCACCAAAAACAGAAAATCCACATTTGTGTAAATATCTCAAATGAAAATACACTAGAATGTAATTGTTCCTAAAAAAAATTATATGTTTGTGAGACCTACAAAAAACTTTAATGTCAAATCTAATTATTATGCATGTTATTATAAAATATAAATATTTTACTTTTTAGTAGCTTATTATACATATAGTATTAGCTGACAAAAAAAAAAGTATACATATAGTATTATAAAAGGTATATGATACTAAATTGTACAATTTATTTATTTGTACAGTATGATTATAAGGACTCAAGAGCATGAAAGACCACAAGCGAGAGAGAATATCATATTAAAACTCTTTAGTTTGATATCAAGAAATTTTTTAGCTTTATTGTGTTATGATGATCTATATTAAATTGTAGTGATCAATAGGATAGGAAAAGTGGAACTGATCACATGGTTAAAAATTTATCTCTAGATCTTTTTATACCAACTTTGTAGTTGTAAATGATCAGATCATTGACAATCCAATTAGTGACAAAAATATTGTAGTAGGCAATAAAACCAACAACTAGAGGATAAAAGTGAAGAAGCAAAAACATAAGCATCTATTTTTCTAAAACAGTTTTGAGCAATCCAGAGACTAAAAACCTTAATTAGTTAGGTTCTTTTCTCGCATCCAAGACCACTCTGACTCGCAGAGATCAAGACGCGAGTTTCCATCTTCATCTTTAATGGTTATATTAGCTTTCTACTTCACCAGAATGTCTACGATAGCTTCTCTTTCACACACAATAGCGTAGTGTAAAGAGGTTTGACTTTCATTCTCCTGCACAAATTTTGTCAGCAAAACAAGAAAACACACCAAATCCAAATTTGAGATGACTAATTGGCTTACTTTAGCATTGACATCGGCGTTTTTATCAAGCAGAGTATTAGCAACATTGAGGTGGCTAAGGTCTATAACCCAATGCAACGGTGTTCGACCTTCACTGTCTAAAATTCCCAAACTTGTTATTAGAAGAGAGTAACCTCTTGTATTTACGGGTATGCCACTTTTTATGCATTCACTTCTCCTTCTCTAGCAAAAGCTTTGGTGTTTCCCAGTCGGCTTCTGATTGAGTTTGACCTTCCCTCACAACGTTGTTTAGAGTTTTTGCTTTGTGCCGGCTCTTTGGTTTCGGATTAAAAATCTTCTTGTTTCCACTTGAGAGGTAGTCCAATTCGCCATAGGAGATGTCACAATAAAAGTCTGTGTCTTCGTGATTATCCTTTATTTTTCTCAGAGCCTGAAAATGGAGCTCGACTATCATTTTTGGATTTCGGTCGTTTTCATCATGGTTGCTTTGAATATAGAATTTGTGTTTTGTCTTTTCTATGTTTTCGGTTTTATTTATCATGGTTGTTTTCTTCTTTTGAGCTTTGATTCCGGAAAAGTTGGTTAAACCTCATCCAATTTAGGGTAATGCTAAATGTCTCAAATCGATTAACTATATAGAAGGAAACACAATCAATCTCTATGATTACCAATTACATGATTAATTCCAATTACATTACGTGATTTGCAATATGTAATTATCACCAAATTCCTTCATCTGTATATATACTTGTAATCACAATATCAATATATATCTTTTCCTATAATCTCTACATGGTATGAAGAGCCTAGATACCTAGACCTAATTTGTCTTCTCTTTCTCGCCCCCCACACTCTTCTTTTTTTTCTTCTTCTTCTCATCATGTCTCAAACAAACACCTCTTCTCCTTCTGTTGATATTTTTATTATCAACAACACTTCTCTTCTTCATGTTAACATGTCTAATGTGACAAAACTTACCTCCACTAATTACCTTATGTGGAATAAGCAAGTGTATTTTCTTCTCCGTGGCTATTGGCTCATTAAGTACCTTGATGCTGCCTCTGTAATTCCGCCTTCGACTCTGACCATTGTTGGTGCTGTCACTAAAAATCCAGCCTTTATATCATACACATGCCAAGATCAATTGATCTTTAGTGCTCTACTAGGAGCCATGACTCCATCAGTTCAGCCTCTACTCTCTTTAGCCACCACTTCTGCTCAGATTTGGTCTCTTTTGGCTTCTAACTATGCAACACCAAGCAGAGGCCATATTAAACAGTTACAGATTCATCTTAAGGCTTGGACAAAAGGTACTAACACCATTAATGATTACTTTCAGGGTCTCATCACCCGCTTTGATCAACTAGGCCTTCTTGGTAAAGTGTTGGATCTGAAGATAAGGTGGATTGCATACTCGCTGGGTTACATGAAGACTACAAGACGGTTGTAGATCAGATTGAGATCAGAGATTCTTCTTCCTCTCTTCCTGAGATCTTTGAGAAGTTACTCAATCATGAAGCTAAATTATTGTCCTCTGTTGTTCCTACGTCTTTCCCTGTTACGGCAAATTACGTTAATAACCGTCCAAGACAACAAATTAAGTCTAATCCTAGGCAGACTCAATCCACCAACACCAGTACCGGTAATCAATTCTTTCATTCTAACAAGCCTTACCAAGGACGTTGTCAGCTTTGCGGTGTTCACGGTCATTCTGCCAAACGCTGTAATCAGCTGTCCCAATATCAACAGATTCAACAGCGACTACTTCTACCTACACCTTCATCTTCTCCTTCCTGGACTCTGCGCCCATCTTACAACCGAAAAATCCTCACAGCCCTGGTTTCTTGACACCAGGGCTACTCATTATATCACCTCTTACCTGCGCAATCTCTCTCTTCACCAACCTTATCAAAGCAATGATGAAGTTTTAATTGGTGATGGAAGTGGCTTATCAATCTCACAAACTGGTTCCACTTCTTTACCTTCTAACTCTCGTCCTTTTTCTCTTACACAAGTCCTATATGTGCCAGAAATTAAAAAGAACTTGTTATCAGTTCAGCGTTTTAGCAAAACTAACAGTGTATCTGTTGAATTCTTCTCTTTCTCGTTTCAGGTAAAGGATCTGATGTCGGGAACCCCATTGCTCCACGGACGTACCAATGAGGAGCTGTATGAGTGGCCGCTAAATCACTCTCCACGAACTTTCTTTGCCACTCCCACTGTTAAAGCTCCTGTCTCTAATTGGCATCTTCGATTAGGACATCCTTCGTTTCCTGTTTTAAAACATGTTCTTTTTAAGTTTTCTTTACCTTTTTCAAACACTTTATTAAAACCAAAATCGTGTGATGACTGTTTTACCTTTAAAAGTCATAAACTTCCTGATAAGTTAAGAATTTAATCCTACTCTATTACTGCAGAGAGCAGTTCAATGTAGCAAGATAGGGTATCGAACCACAGAGACTAGAGTGCACGATCAGTTTAAAAGTCGAAAATGGCTAAAGCAAGAATAATAATTTGGTT
>OVBE01003238.1:5000-17548 GCA_900406425.1 Iberis pinnata
ATTCCTCACAGTAGGAAAAATTTACCTCAATGCTGGCAAGGAGGATTCGCAAAGCCATCTCATGATGATATTTGCCTTTTAGAGGATATGAACCATATCTAACAATAGACAGATGTAAGACATGACGAAAACATTGATATTTGTTTTCAGTGTAAGGTAATGAGGGGGTAAAATCTCACTTGGAATAGCAAACCTCGCCATTAGCCCCACATAACACTGCCATGTCGGTTGCTGTACACATCAGCAACCCACCATCGGCAACTGATTGGATAGCTGAATCAAGGAAAATAGACGGTGAACCATATGGATCAAGATCAACCTAAAACGTCAAGTAACCAAATTAGTTAACAGAATAAGGCAGTCAATAAAACAATATCTTTCAAATTTTTATACTAAATGAGCATAAGATTTTGCAAAGTTGGACGCATACCACATCAAATTCTTTTGGGTGGGTGAGCATATGAACACGAGCATCAACAAGATGTGACTCCACTTTTGAAGTAGACATCAAGCCATTGAGCTTTATGTTTCTCTGGCAAGCTTCAACCGATGCTTTAATAGGAAACAGTAATAGTATGTTATTTAGAGAAGTAAAGATAATAGAAAAGGTTTCAAAACCTATTCACAAGCAAAAGTGTTGCAGGCCAAAACATTACCTGGGTCATTATCTAAAGCCACAACTTGACCAATTCCTTCAACTTCACGAGCATATCTTAAAGCCCGTAACCCGGAGGCTGACAGTGCCTACATATTAAGAACACAAGAAAAGTTAAAAGAACAGGAAATCACAACTGGTAGTTATTACAGTCATAATAAAGAAAAGAAAACAAGTGGACCTCAAGCACTCTTGGTGGCTTGAGTTCCCTTCTTGCGGATTCATATACAGTCTTAGCAGCTTCCTTTGGTCCATCTTCAGATGTTACTTCATGTTCTCCGTTGGTTCTAACATCATCCCCACTGTTTTCGGTAGGAGTTTCTTCCTTGGAAACTTCGGAGACATCCTTCTGAACCACTTTCCCAGATGATCTAGCTCTTTTCGACAACATGGCATCATGTTCTTTCTTGCGTTTGGATATAAATTCCCTCAGGACAGCAATGGACATGTCCCTGTTATTGACCTAACCATAAAACAAAGCTAAGAACCCTTGAACTTTATGGATAAAAAACACTAAATTTGAGATCTCAAACGAAGACTAAACGCCACTAACTAATATTTGATCAGCCCTAAGATTGCCCTTGATGTAATTTAATCAAAAAGAAAGAACATTTGCAGCAAATCAAGATCCAACATGAACAAAAAGAGGCAAAAAAAGTGGAACCTGGGCGTTGTTGAAGAAGACTTGGTTCTTCTTGTGCATTAGAACCTCAGCTTCTCCCTCCTTAATGACGGTATACTCATTTAGATCAGTCTCCATTGCTGATGCCGGGCTCTTCTCTCTAGGGGCAAAAGATTCACAAATCGACTTACCAAAGCGGATCTGAAACCCAAACGGAAAATCACAGAGATTAAAGGTATGTGAATAAAGATGTCGACGACACTTATCGAACTGTTTGAGCGAATCTTGAAGAAACCCTATCGCTTCAGCAGTTTAAGAGAGAAAAAATGATAGAGCCGAACGGTTCCTAGTTTTTAAACCCTACGAACCATAGGAGAGATTTGTAATTTTTGCTTTGGGATGGAATTGGTTATATCAAAACATACGAGGTCAAAATGAAAATTACTGAAAAAAGAAGAACCTAAACAAAAAAACAAAAAAATATGAGAATGGCCTATACAGGTTTCGAACCTGTGACCTTCGCGTTATTAGCACGACGCTCTAACCAACTGAGCTAATAGGCCAATTTGATATGTGAGAAGATATTTGTTTTAAGTAAAGAAGGAGATGGGTATGTCAAAGGAGCTATTTAATTTTTTGTAACGCATGTAGTTGTTGTTCCAATTCCTTAACCACAATGATATTTTTCTAAGTCCACACCAAGTCGATAATTTTATCTGGTGAATCCTAATCTTTGCTTTTTGTAATTAAACCTCATATGCTTTTGTGGTTGGTGTACTGTAAGTTGTCGAGTAAGTATGATGACCATTTGAATAACAATGAAATTCGATCTTTTAATGTGAATTTCTGGTCTTATCTCATTGATATTGATTTTTAATAACAACCATTATCTTTTGATGAGGTGTTTATGTTGATCTAATGAGTTGAGTTCGTGTAAAGCTCCTTCGTCTCGTGAAACCGCAGAACAAGAAAAAAAATATCATCATTATTTTTCTAATGTTCTTATGTAATCATTTTCCACTGTCTTAATCTCACATCCATGTAGTAATTACCATATCGTAAGTTCTACTTTGTGAGATATGTAACATGGAAAATATATGTGAGATATGTAGTAATTACCATATCGTAAGTTCAATTACCATATCATTATTTTTCTAATGTTACTATGTAATCATTTTCCTCTGCTTTAGTTCATCAAATTTAGCAACAATATGGTTTTGTTTTCCTTGCATACTGAAGAGACGAGTGGCTAACAATAATAATGATTTTCATCCTCCAATAAAAATGATAGTCAATGATTGGAGTTGTTGTCACGCTCGGCTAAATATTCGTAACATTCGCTCCGATCCGTTATCTGTTTTGATTCAATCCAAAAAATTCGGATATCCATAAAATTAAAAAATAAAGCAAATATCAAAATTAAGTATCCGTCAAAAACAAAGCAAATAATAGATATTAAAATTTTATAAGCTGAATATCTAAACCGCTCAGTTTTACACATATTTATATATATTTATATCTTTAAAAAGTTACATATATAATATATTTTGTCCTATTCATTTAATATTAACAAATTTTTATTTATAAAATTTATTATTACTATATTTTAATAAAGAAAACTAAAACTAAAATGTTGTTTACATGTTAGTCATTTTGTTTATTAAGTTGAAATATTTACATAAATATTTCATATTTTTACTATGTTGTCTTTTACACGAAGCGGTCGGATGATGGAAAGTTACAGCCAAAAACTAAGAAAGGTATTCTAATTGGCTATCCTAAAGGTACCAAAGGGTACAAGATCTAGATTTGGTCTCTAGAAGATAAGAAGACTCATATCTCAATAAATGTCACTTTCAAAGAAGATAAATATATAAGGATCTCATTGGTAAAAGATCAGAACAACATGAAAGAAACATTCATTTTCTTGACATTATCTTAAGAACTACACATGACAAGGATATCAATTAAGGTGAAGATTATCTAACAGATAAAGAAGATAGTGAACCAATGTCAGCAATGACACCTCAAGCAAATGAACAAGATCAATGATGAGATCATAAAAATTCAGATTTGCATATCACTAGATATCAGCTTGCTTGAGATAGAGAAAGAATAGAGATCATACCACCAAGAAGACTAGATGATTATGTAAAAATGGCCCTGTTAGCAACAGAGGATGAAGATATAATAGGACCAGGTGATTATCAGGCAACAATGAGAGATGTTCATAAAGAATATTGGAAATTTGTTGCTAATGAAGAAATGGATTCACAAAATAAGAATCAAACTTGGACTTTAGTTCCAAGGCCAAAGAACAGAAGAATCATTGGTTGTAAATGGATTTTCAAGAGAAAAACTGCAATTCCAAGTTCAAAAAAATCCAAGATTCAAGGCACGTTTAGTAGCAAAGGGATTGCATAGAAAGATGGCATAAACTATAATAAAATATTTTCACATCTAGTGAAACATGTATCCATCAGGTTCCTGATGTCTATTGTGGTTAATGAGGATCTTGAACTAGAAAAACTTGATGTCAAAACAACATTTTTACATGGAGAGTTAGATGAAGAAATCGTCATGACACAACCTTAGGGTTATGTTGTTAAAGGCAAAGAAAATCATGTATGCCTACTTAAGAAATCGTTATATGGATTGAAACAAAGTCCAAGAGAAATGGAACTTGAAGTTTAATACCGTTATGGTTGAAGTAGGCTACACTAGAAGTGAACATGATCAGTGTGTCCATGTTGAAAAAGTTTCAGGCACTAATCTATATCTTTTGGTGCATGCAGATGACATGTTAGTGACGTGCAAACATATGAAGATGGTCAAGGTTCTGAAAGAATAGCTTAGTTCAAGATTTAATATGAAAGATTTGGGAGAAGCTAAGAAGATTCTCGGCATTGACATTATCATATACATGTCAAAGGGAACTTCAAAGCTATCTCAAGTGGATTTTTGGAGAGAGTGCTTGAAAGTTATGAGATAAGTCAAGCAAAAGGAGTTCACACTCCGATTGGTATTAATTTTAAGCTAAAACCCTCAAATGAATCTCAAACAAAGTTAGACGCAGATTACATGAAGATTATTCCTTATTGCAATATAGTTGGTAATCTTATATATGGCATGATTGGATAAAAGTATGATCTTGCATATCCAGTTGGTTTGATAAGCATATACATGAGCAATCCATGTAAAATTTACCGGGAAGCTGTGAAATGGGTTCTCATATATGTAAGAGTAACCACATAAACAAATTTGTTGTTCAAAAATTCTGACGATTTCAAAATTGTGGGTTTTTGTGATGCTGATTATGCAGCTAACTTGGAAAAGAGGAGGCCCATATCTGGTTATACGTTAGTAACAGGTGGTTGTGTCATAAGTTGGAGATCAAGTTTGCAAAGGGTATTGACTCTCTCAACTACTGAATCAGATATATATCGCTTACAAAAGCAGCAAAAGAAGTAGTTTGGCTTAGAAGGTAAAGTGTTGATTTTGGATATAAACAAGATAGTGTTGAGATCTACTATGATTCATAAAGTGTCATGATTTGGCCAATAATAATGTGTTTCATTAGAGAAAAAAACATATGGCTTCAAAGATGAGTTTTGTTCAAGATTTGATTGATGAAGGTGTTATATCAGTTTTGAAAGTTCACACAAGTGAGACTTTGGCTGATATCTTCACAAATATTCTGCATATAGGTAAGTTCAAGAAGTTATTGAGCTTATGTAGGGTCTCGATTCATTGAGAGAAGGTGGAGATTCGAGGTCTTGGAGTTCTTATCATTGGATGGAGTCTGTATAAGAAGCCAAAGTGAAGTTTGTTGGAATTGGTTTGGTTTATTCAGTTGGTTTAAATCAAATTGATTTATGGTTTGTAAAATAACCAAAGCTCTTGTTAAGTTGAACCAAAGATGTTAATTTTGGTTTGCGGTTTGATTTTAAGTGAAGCTGGAGACGTCGTCGTTTCAAGCTCCTTCTTCTTTCTCGTTCAAATTGCATAAGACTTAAAGCTCAAGTTGTTATGGCCGTTAGAGTTCAAATGAGCTATAAAGGGAGGTTTGTTTCTTCATCGCGAGATGTGAATGAGTTGGGTTTACAAATATATTCTTTCTTGGTGAGTAATTTCACAGTGAGAGAGAGATTGGGAAACAAGGGATTGAAAGAGTATTAATTATGGTTTCTGGTGAGAGTCTTTGTATTCCGGTGATAATAATTCATCTATTGATAGTGAATTCCGAGAGATAAGCTTCGGCCAGACGTAAGATTCAAATTGAATATGAACTGGATAAATTCTTGTGTGTTATTTAAATTTTACACATTGTTTTTATTTGATTAACACACAAGTGAATCCGAATGATTGTTGAGGTTTCAATTCAAGTGTGAGATCGAAATCAAGCATATGATAGTTAAATATTATTATATTATATTATAATCATATGTTGTATTTTGTTAAACAAAATAATCTTATATGTATTATGCAAATAATACACAATGATTTATAGAATTACATATAATATATACCTTCTTTGTTCCTTTTTATAAGATGTTTAAGCAAAAAGAATTTGTTTCATTTTATAAGATGTTTTTTAGTTTTTATGTAGCTTTTTGACATAATAAATATTCAACAACCAATAAAAAATGCTAGCTTTTTATTCATTGGTTGAAGCGTATTTAATGTATGAGAAATATTTTTTTATTAAGTGTGCTTTTAGCCAAAACATATTGGATGCAAATGGTAGTCATTAGTAGAATTAGTGGAACAAATATTAATAGAAAATAATTAAGTGGAATAAAAATTAGAGGAATAAATTTGTTTTTCTAATTCCTCTACATTTTTGTAGAGGAACATTTTCCACTAAATTTGTTCATGGATTCATTTTTCATGGTGGAATAAGTTAAATTTTGTTTTTCTATTTTTCAACCTAAATGGTACAAATTTAGAAAAAGTACACAATTTCACTAATTTTTATTCTACTCAAATGGTGTAGATTTCAAAGAATGCATAATTTCACCAAATTATATTTTTTTAGTATAAAAAATAGTAATTATGTTTTTTTAGTTTTAAAAATAGTAATTATAAAGCATAGTACTTGAATGAAACAATTTAAGAATCTTACAACACATAAGAGAAGCAAGAAAAGCAAGCTGATAGGAGATAAGTTTAGTAAAACAAAGGAACATAAGCTTAGGAAGTTGCTAGGATCGACCACTGAAACATAAGAGCTTCTATCTCAAAACTTGATCTCCTTGAGACCATGTGCAAAGTACATAAAATTTGGGTTAGTTGCACCCTCTTTGTAGTAAGCAAAGACCAAACCGCTCTCATTTTGCATGCTCTCTCCGATAAAGAATTAGAGGTCACTAAGTTGGAGAGAAAATATTTGGTAGCTCCCTCAATACCCTTCTTGAAGGCTGCTTGCTCTTCTTCATTAAGCTTGGGTGTCAAAGCCTTGATGTATTTCTTCACATAACCAATGAAGTCCTTCTTGGTAAAAGGTGGTTGCTCCTGAAGTCTGAAGGTGTCAACAATGTCGACAACCTTTTCAACTTGGTCATCAACACCTTCATCCTCACCATCGCCTTCAGCTGATGGATTGGCACCAATGTTGACATCCACATATCCCTTGACAGTCAGTGGCGGACCCAAGTAGGAGGATATGGGTTCAACTGACACCGGTAAAGTACATAAATTACTTTTGTATAACCCATTCGAGTAGACGAGCTGGCACAAATGGTTAAGCTAATAGTATCATAAATCTCTAAACCTGGGTTCACGCCCCCCTTTGCACCTCTTTTAATTTTAATTTTTATTTTTTCACTCTAATATTTTTTAAAATATTAGTATGACACCTGTAAAATTCTTTCCTAGGTTCACCCCTGTTGACAGTTGCCTTCTACTTTCCACAAACATTTGTTCCCAATCTCCTTGTAAGGGAAAGAGTCAGATAGAAGTTCACTATTGGTACGAAGATCCTGATACACCAACATCGTCGCTTATTGAATTTCTCTCTCCGATCGATGTGTAATTGGAATTAAATAAAGTTGCGGGAGAAAGACACAGCGACTAAAAACCAAATTATGTTTTTTTATATACATAACTATTTGCACTCATTATAAAAAAAAACAGAAAGTATATATTAATATTTTATACAAAAATTTACAAAATAAAAATATTAATATTAAATTAAAACACATACAACTAGTTAAAATTATA
This sequence comes from Iberis pinnata, assembly GCA_900406425.1. Classification (NCBI taxonomy): domain Eukaryota; kingdom Viridiplantae; phylum Streptophyta; class Magnoliopsida; order Brassicales; family Brassicaceae; genus Iberis; species Iberis pinnata. The sequence continues at coordinate 12,500 of OVBE01003238.1, forward strand.
TATCATACAATAAAATTGTCATGAACTCGGGCATAGCATGAATAATAAGTTTACAATTAAGAAAACTCAAACGAAAAGTGATTTGGTGAGAAATAAAAGGGTAGAACGGTAAATAAAAAACGTAGACAAGTCACTGTTAGAAAGGAGGCTTTGGCTCAGCAAACACGCTTCCGAGAAAAGTATAATTCAATGATAACTCGACACGTGTCCTTGAGACCACATCCCCTATCATCATGATGTGTAAATTCACTGTTTAAGATTTGTTTCTTTACTTTTTTTTTAACTGTAAATCCGTACGGACTTCCCATGTCACCTGAAGGTTTTTCGCTTTAGTAGATTCTCTGCCCCCTAAAAATTGTTTAAACATTTCAATGTGCTTATTTTAATTTCCTAACCCATATAAGTCGATTTATATAGATGCATATATAATATTCAACTCTTCACTCTTTAGAGAACCTTCAGTTAAATATGCTTTCCCTTTTATTCATTTGATATTTGTTTGCATTCGGACAGTGACTCTATCAATTAGATTTAATTAATTACCAATATCTTTCTTTCCGTCATCTTTAAATTTTAAATCCATTTAACACGTAATTAAATAGATGATGTCTTTGAATCAATATTACTTTATAAAAGATTTATGTGTTAATATATATAATTTTAAATAATAATTATGTGAATTTCCGACAAATATAAATAAATATCATAGTAAAGTTGTGATATAATATGTTAGTAAGAATATAATTATTCAAAATAAAATGTAATAATATATATTATTATCAAGCGGTGGTAGTTTGGGTGGTAAAAACTGAAGGGAGTAATTTTCAAAGTCGCCACTTCGAGTCCCCGTTTGGAACATGCGTTTTAAGCTCCGAAATGGATATCAACACCGCTAGCAAAGGCTGGGATGGGACTAGAACCGAAGATCCGAATCCATCTTTGATACAATAAAAAATTTATTAATAATATATATTATTAGACCCAAAATACTTATTATATTTTTTGAAGATATATATTAGAATGGTTTATTAATTTATGATACTAATATTTAGTTATAAATGTATTCTTAAATTTCAAACCTATTATTGGCTAATTTGAAGTTTTATGAGCATTAATTTAAGATTTTCAGCTTCTATATGGAAGCAGGACGCATAATACCAAAACATATATGTTGGCTATAAGTGCTCACAGTTCGAATAAGAATTTTTTCGTTTAATGATATATGAATAATAAGAGATTTGAATGTAATCATGTATAGTCGAGCGAATTGATCACAAGGAGAAAGAAGTTGAGGCATAGGCGAGATCGTAAGCGAGATTCTCAAAGAGAAACAAAGAGAAAATCTCGGAACATTTAGACTCTTTCAAACACACAAGGATAAAGATCGGTTCAGGTTGAGAATTTATCTCGATTCGATTTGGTTTACTCAATTAGAATGAAGCAAGATTAACTGATTTGGACTAGAAAATATCATAAAAAATTCTTAAAAAACATCTTATATATCTAGGGCTCATTCCCCAAAGGCTCGCGTCGCACTTATGCATACGTTTGGGTGATCTATTTTTCTCTAATATACTATAGTGTACTCAACCAATTAAATTTGGACATGTCTTATCCCATATATACATTTGTGAAGAAGTGTTTGAATTTAATGATATATATAGAATAGGTAATATACTTTTACATAATTAAAAAACATATATTTTTTTTCCTAAAAAGATATACCCCTATGTTCCAAAATATATGATGTTTTAGAGAATTATATATGTTCCAAAATATAAGATATTTTTATAATTCTATGCATATTTTAAAGCTATTGAATAGTCCACATCCAATAATAAAATGTCAGTTTTTTATTGATTGGTCAAGTGTTTTTAATGTATAATATATAAAATATTTTAAATGAAAAAACATAATTTCTTAATATGCGCGCTTTTAACCAAAACATCATATATTTTGGAACGGAGGGAGTAATTTTTTTCCTAAATGGAGACCTGATCCTGCTTTCTTCGCTTGTGTTTTGTCTCCAACTCGGTATAATTCACCCATATGATTTTCTTCAAGTGTTACTTGATGTCATTGTTTTTGGTTCGTTCTTATTGGATTTGATTGTTCTGTTTTCTTTTCTCTAGAGAGCTTGCAATACAGATTGCTGAGCAGTTTGAAGCCCTAGGATATGATTGTTTATGTGTGATAATCACTCTAAAGCGATGATAGCAGTAGGAGGTGCAAAGCATTTGATTCAATTGGTATATTTTGAATGATAATATGTTTAAGTTCTGTGTAATGAAATGTTTAAGTTATGTGTTTAAGTGTTTCAAGAGTAATGAAGTGTTTTAAATTTAAGTTATGTGTTTAAGTGTATCAAGAGTAATGAAATGTTTTACATTTAAGTTTTGTGTAATATATGATGATTTGCAGGAGGACAATGGTTGTGATGCTTTGCTACAAGAGGAGAATCATCACAAGAGGAGACTTCTATGATTTGCAAGAGGAGAATCATCATAATGTGAGTACTTGAGTTATTGTTCTTGTGAGTACATGACTGTTTTTTGAATAAGTTCTGTGTAAGTTCATGATTGTCTAATGTTTTTGAGTTATTTGATTATGTGTGTTTTAGTTTATGTGTGTTTGTATGTTGTGTCTCAACATTTATTGGTTTATGAACAACGACTTCTTCTTCTTAAATTTTTTTTTTGTCAATTTTTTAATTACGAATCTGATTAGTGGATATCAAAAACAATAAAAAGAGATAAGTTTCTTAAATGTATTTACTATTGAGAAAAAAACTATTAAAAAATTAATTAAGAACTTCTTGTATGGTTTTCTAATGGACATGCTCTAAACTTGAATCCGAATAGTTTTTTTATAACAAAAAATGCAAAAACACATTATAGTTTTAGTTGATAAAAAGTCAAAATAGAAATACAAGTGAAAAAATGATTTTACAATAAAATACTCAATGAAATATAATATATTAACTCTAAAAATGCGCTAAGCAACTTTAGTTTAGTGGCAAAAATTCTAGAAGTTGTCTTAGGCATTAGGAGTTCAAACTCCATGGTGGGTATTCAATTGTAATATGTTGACAAAAAAAAAACTCTAAAATTACAAAATTTAGGTGATTAAATTGATTCAACTTTTTATTAAACCAGAGATTGAATTTGATCATTCGTTATGAGAGTACATTTTCTTTTATTTATAAAGTTTGAATTACTAGATCTAACATGTTGTATTCAAGAAATGAATGTAACCAAAAAAAAATCCACCTTGTTGATGTGTCGGATTGTCCTTGTTCACTACCCATCCGCCGATTGGAAATTTGGAAACAAACCATATTTCCGACCACTAGAAACTTGTGGCGACCTTTGTGACCTATTTCTACTCGAGTCAAGAGACCTTTGATTCAGTCTTAAAAGTCTCCATCGTCGTCTGCCTAGAAGACCCGCCATTAAAAGTGATTCATTACTTTAAAAGTTGTTTCATTATATATATAACAACAAAATTGTTTTGCTGTAATAATATAAACATAGAATATTTAATAAAAGAATATATATGTTTAGATATATTTGTACAATTATCAGTCGTATATATTCCTAATATAGTAAACACCATATACATAATATATAGTCTATAGATATGTATATGTATATTACCATAAGAGAAGCATATAGATTTTCTAATTAAATATATAGGTACGCTCCAATATTCTTCTTACAAACTTCAACATTACGTATTGATGAAAACGAAACTAAGCCACGCGCTTATAGAGAGCGTGAGGATGGTTTCTGTCAAAAAAGAAGAAGTAGAAAGAGAAATAGAGATGGCTTGAGTTGAGATGAAAACACACCAAACCCTAAACTTTCACAAATTTCTTATCTTTTGCTCACAATCTCTCTAGATTCTCTATTACAACAACAACAACAACAAAACTTCAGCTAGATTCACTACCTCCACACACTTCGAATACGAAGAGAGAAAGAGAGAGAAAAAGAGAACAAGAACCCTATTGCCAAAAGTTTATTCTTCTTCTTCTTGATCCCTTGTTCTTGAAATTAGGGCTAATCTCTTTTTTCTCCTTAAATTCATTATCCTCAAAATTAAAGATCAGATCTTTCATAAAAAAACACATACCCAACTCATGTTTATGTGTGTCTGTATATAAGATAAACATTACATCTGCGTGTAGATAAAGAGGAAATTAGGGTAAAATGGGAAGAGGAAGAGTAGAACTGAAGAGAATAGAGAACAAAATCAACAGACAAGTAACATTTGCAAAGCGTAGGAATGGTTTGTTGAAGAAAGCTTATGAATTGTCTGTTCTTTGTGATGCTGAGGTTGCTCTCATCATCTTCTCCAATCGTGGAAAGCTTTATGAGTTTTGCAGCTCTTCAAAGTAATCTCTCTTACTCTCTCTCTATATATTTTTTCTAGATCTGAGCATAGATCTTCGCTTTGGAGATTTTGTTTAATTTGATCACACATTTTGTTGGCTTTAATTAGCTAGAGTAATTATTGATGTTTCATTTTCTAGCTTTCTTTATAGTATTTATTTTGTATATTCTTGAGATTTGAGATCTAGTTTAGAACTGAGAAGTTTACAATTTAATGTTTTGTATATAGAAATTTATAAAAAAAGAGATATGGGTTTCAAATCCAGATATGATTGGAGACTGTAAAGCTGGAAACACACACAGATTTCTATGAAAATAAGGATCCAACGTAGAATGATAATATATGGTTCCATGCATTGACCACTTGTTTGTTCAATCTTTTTAGTGTAAATGTAAATATTTCTGATATTTATAACAATATTTAAAGAAGATAACAATTAATATTTCTGATAAATGTAAATACAAATGCAAATGCAAAATTTAGGCTTTATTAAAACTTGAGGAGATACACTCACAAATGCAAATGTATATATCTTGTTTATGATGATTTTTGTTTCCTAATGTTTTCAATTATATATCCGATCTTTGTGGTTTATAAATTGAAGCATGCTCAAGACACTGGAAAGGTACCAAAAATGCAGCTACGGCTCCATTG
>OVBE01003239.1:0-27583 GCA_900406425.1 Iberis pinnata
GCCTCTTAGTCTTCTCTGCCTTCGATTTCGATGTGGTATCGCCGGAAATTCATGGTGAGGCGATCGCCTTCGCTTCTGGAGAGAAATAGGGTTTTCTCTATTTTGGCGTTTCTTCTGCTAACCCCGAAAGCCTTTTTCTTTTGGTTTTTTTTTTTTTTACGCACCAATGACATCTTGACACGTAGGATAGCTTAACTAATTCTTAAAACCTTCTATTAAGCGCCGATCTTAAGCCTAATAACCCTTTTTCATTTATTTAATTGCCTAATAAACTCTAAGCACCTACTTAAGAACTTCCTAAACATCACTAATGGAGGTGCTCTAACATAGATAACAGAGAAACTTTTTGAAAATACAATAATTGGCCACATGTTTATAATGTCAGACCATCTCTTAAAAACCATTAAAGAGTTTTTAACCAATTTTTTTTAATGATTTTAATGTTTAAGAAATTTTTATTGGGTTCTTAATATTTTTTTAGTATATATTGGTCAAGAAGGTTCTTAAAAAACACGTTTTTTATACATTTCCATTCTAAAACATGTGTTTTTTCATTTCCCACATCAATCCAATGAAGTCGCGACACAAGGCGGTTTTTAGCCAAATCCAAAATATCTAATTAAAGAACCACTTCTTAACCAATATTTCTAATTAATCATTTTTTTATTAATTTTTTGGGTTAAGAACCTCTTAAAAACCTTTTAAGAAACACCATTGGAGGTGCTCTTGTAGTCATTGGATATTGTAGGATCTTAGACAAATTTGTGGTAGTTGGCATTAGGGAAAAGACAATAATGTTTTTAGATGTGCTTTTGGCGTGACAATCAATACGAAGGAGAGGGAGAGAAGCTTGCACTAAGTGACATTTAATATGACAAAATTGGGCTAAAATTATTACACAATGGGTAATTAATTAATGTACACTACAAGAAAGTTGTAACATTTCCGACTACACTTTCTGACCAAGTGAAGCATTAGAAATTTTTTTTCTTTCGAATTTGCGATTAGATACGACTAATAATACATTTCGGTGGTAAATAGTTGAACATAGGAATTAGTAGGAAAATAGTCGGACATAATATCCGACAAATTTCCAACTAATTTGGATTTTTGTGGAAAAAAAAGAGATTTCTCGATTTTTAGTCGAAAAATGATGGATTTGTAGGAAAATAGTCAGATGTAGGTAGAGACAAGTTTCCGACTAATCTGGATTTTTCTGAAAAATAATATATTGTCGATTTTTAGTTGGAAAATGTAAAAAAGAAACGGTAATAATATTAGTTGAAAATTTCTCGCCAATTTAGTCTAAAAATTGTCACATAAATATTTACCTACGAATTTGAAACTAAATAATGTGGTCGGACAGATTTTCTATAAAATGGCCCCTTCTCTCTTACGAATTGTACTCACAAAAACACTAAAAAGATTCAAAAAATTCAAAAAATGTCTTCTGCTAATATATTTAAATTCCGTGAGTGGATATATAATCGCATACATGAAGAGACGGGAGAAATACGAGAAGAGTTTATAAAGGGTCTAACTGAATTCATACAGTTTGCTACAAATCAAGAGATTTCGCGTGAATCTGGTATGATATCTTGTCCCTGTGTTAAATGTGATATTGAAAAGCTTATAAACATTAAAAATGTGTGGAAGCATTGTTATTGGCATTATTTTACACCTAGATATTTTGTTTGGTTCTCCCATGGAGAAGATTTTAGTTCCTTGCAAAGAACAGGTGAAAATAGTCAGAGAAGACGAGTTCTGAAGAAAGTGGTCCGAGTATAAATGTCGAAGAATCTACTCAACCGGCGATAGAAGATAGTACTATCCAAATGGTTAATGATGCATATAGGGAAATGGCGCATAATCCTAATGTTTTAGAAGAACCAAATCTTGAAGCTATGCGGTTTTTTGAAATGTTAGATGTTGCTAGACAACCTATATATGATGGTTGCAAAGAAGGTCTTTCACCATTATCAGTTGCGACTAGGATGATGAATATAAAGACGAATTACAATATGAGTAAAGATTGTGTAGATGCAATAACTGAGTTTGTTAAAGAGTATCTGCCAGACGAAAACCTTGCACCTGCATCTTATTACGCAATACAAAAGTTGGTATTCGGTCTTGGATTACCTTTCCAAATCATAGACATATGTAAGAAAAATTGCATGATTTTTTGGAAAGAGGATGCAAGTTTGGAAGCTTGCAAATTTTGTGGGGCAAAACGATACAAAATTACGAATGGAAGATCTAAAATTCCTCACCAACACATGTGGTACTTGCCTCATGCAGATAGATTAAAGAGATTGTATCAATCAGAACACACTGCTTTAGCTATGAGATGGCATGTCGAACATCAGTACTCGGAGGATATCTCACATCCATATGATGCAGAAGCATGAAAACATTTTTGTACAACATATACATAATTCGGTAGTGGATCAAGGAATGAATATATCTTGGATTATGCACATATGGATTTAATCCTTTTGGGAAAATATGGATTGAATATTCCTTATGGCCAGTTATTCTGACACCATACAAAATTCTCCCCTTGTATTATACATGAAATGAGAGTTCTTGTTTCTTTCTATACTTTTCCCAGGTCCTAATCATCCTCGAAGATCATTGGACGTTTTCTTGCAACCATTAATAGATGAATTAAAATACTTATGGCACCATGGAGTTATAGCATTTGACGTCTGAAACATTACTAATTTCAACTTGCGTGTTATATTAATGTGGACAATTAGTGATTTTCTAGCTTATAGAATGCTCTCAGGATAGACCATTTGTCGCAGGTTTTCATGTTCATATTGTCAAGATAATACAGATGCTTTCCAACTCAAACATGGTCGAAAATCTTCTTGGTTTGTTTGTCACAAACGATTTTTGCCATACAATCATCCATATAGGCACAACATATCTCTGTTCAAGAAGAATCGGGTTGTTACAGATGGGCTCCCGCATATTCCAAGTGGTGCTTACATGGTTGATTAACTGTGAGATTTTGATGTTGACTCAACAATTGCGTGTGGAGGTAATGGTCATACTGTCATTGGTGGTTATAGAAAATTTCATAATTGGAAAAAAAAAATTATATTTTGGTAATTTTCTTTAGTGGAAGAATCATTTGCTTAGACACAATCTCGATGTAATGCATATCAAGAAGAATTTTTTGATAACATTATCAATACAATTCTAAATGTTCAAGGGGAGACAAAAGATAGCATCAAATCACGTATGGATTTGCCACACATTTGTGTCAGGCCATCATTGCACTTAATTGGAATCACGAAGGGTCTAATCCCCATTTTTAGGCTCTCTACACAAGAAAAAAATGAATTGTTTTGCTGGATTACAGAAGATGTAAGGTTCCCATATGATTATGCATCAAATGTGAGTTGTTGCGTTGATGAACAAAATGGCAAGTTTTCATGGATGAAGTCACACGGTGCTCATGTTTTTATGCAACGTCTACTGCCATTTGTACTATCGAAACTACTATCTAAAGAAGTACATGAATCAATTGCAGGTACATACATATATACTTTTCTATGTATTATTTATTAGTGAAAATTACTGTGTTAACTTTTTTTTGGTTTACTTATGCAGGAATCAATGTTTTTTTTTAGATTTATGTTTTAGATCAATTAGCGCATATAGTATACAAATTTTGGAGACAAATATCCCTGTCCTCATCTCAAATCTTGAGAAAAAAAATTCCCACCTTTATTTTTAAAGGTTATGGAATACCTTCTTATCAATTTACCGGTGGAAGCAAGACTAGGAGGTCATGTTCAATACATATGGAGGTACCTGTTATATGTTTCATTTAAAATAGAAGGTTAAGAACTTAAGAAAAGTTGAAGGATCCATTGTTTCCCAAAGAATAAATGAGGAAACGTCATATTTTTCATCCTTCAACTTCGGTGCAGATGTGCAAACCAAATAAAAAAAACCAAGCAGTTATTACTTATCATACAAATATGCATTGTATGTTCTCTGAAGTTGGTAGTCTAAGCGGAAAAGGTCGTGCCATTTGGTTCAACGACGTCGAGTACAAACATATATATACATATATATATATATTATGCGTCATTGTAAAAAAGTGCATCCTTCCTTACGAGAGGTATATATTTTAATATATATGTTTATAAATTTTTATATGTGGTAATATTTTTGTCTAATTATTTATGTTTTAGCATATTTGAGGAACAAGTGCGGTCTACATCACCGACCATGTCTGAATCTGAATTAGAGACAATGAAAGAGACATATTTAAAGAAATGACTACAATACTATGTAAGATTGACTTAACTAAATATTTATGATATACTACATATATTAACGTATTTTACAAAAAAATTGTTTAATAATGCTCAGGTTAAAACATCTACTGCAGTCAACGAGTTTCAACATGGTTTTAGGAATTGGTTGGTGGACCTCCTACTCAGGCTATGTCATTTCCATTGTATTTCACTTGTGGATATTTGCTTCAGAAACGTCATGTTGCAAGTAACAAAACGACTGTTAACCATGGTGTTCTTGTTAAAGTTGATCCGATTGAATACTTTGGTGAAATAGTTGATATTTTGCAAATTGAATACCCAATAATTATAAATTTTAAGTGTGTAGCATTCAAATGCGAGTGGTATGACCCAACAGAAGGACGGGGTATCAGAAGGAAAAAATTCGGTGTCACTGATATTAATTCATTGAGGAGATTAAAAAAATACGATCCATTCGTACTTGCATCTCAAGCATATCAAGTATGTTACATTCCTATTTCACGAAGAAGATATCGAACAGATCCTTGGATGATTTCCACGTAACCGAGTTGATGGTGTTGTCGAGCAGTCTCATTTACAACAAGATGGTGTTGTCATCATACAATATGTTGGGAATTCTAAAACGGGAATTAACCTTGTTACCACGGAAGTCGAATACACATAAAATCTTCAGGTAGATAACAAGGACAAAGATGCTGAAGAAGAATTTAATGAGAGTTAAAATAGCGAATCGGATGCTAATGAATATGAAATTCAACTATAAAATTTTGTAATAAATATTTATAATATAATTTATATATGTTCTAATATCAATTTTTTCAAATTCCAACAATTAAACAAGAACTTTTAAAACTATACAACTTTTAAGTCAATTTAATGAACATAAATACAATCTTCTAAAAAATAATAAAACCAAAACGTTATTTTAAAAACTGAAATACAAAAACAATGTTCTAAAAATTAAAATACAAAACACTCTCCTAAAAACTAAAACACAGACAAAGTGTTCTAAAAACTAAAAAAACACACACACAAAAAGTATCCTAAAAACTAAAAAACAAAAACCACACAACTTTTAAAACTATATAAAATAACAATGTTCTAAAATCTTGTCAGAGAACATTTGTCGTTGTTAAGAAAGAATTTTTGACTAAATAAAGACTATTTTGGAAATTAATCGGAAATAATCAGTGGTACCGACTAATTTTCGACTAGTTTCCAAAATAGTCGTAATTTAGTCGAAATTCATAAAAGACATCCGACTATTTTACGACTACATTCTAAATAGTCATAATTTAATCGGAAAGATATTACAATTTTTGACAAATTTCCGACTAAGTTTCTCGCAAATTTGTCAAACTCGTCAAAACATTATACAAAATTCTAACTAAACTTAATATGTTGTCAAAAATAATAATGATCTGACTATTTAGTAAATTTAGTTGGAGATTTTTCGGCCAAATATTTTCCAAAATTTTTTGTAATCTCGCTTTAGAAGTCGCGACCAATTACCGACTAATAGAGTGGTCTAAAATTCCTCTATAAAATGTCGATCAATTTTATTTGTTTTACTAACACAACTCTCTACAAATCAGACAACTCTCTACAACTCACAAACTCTCTCTACAATCCTTCCAACATCTTCCCTACCATTCAAAATTAGGTTATATCTTTCCAAATTTTATATATTGTTTATACTAAGTTAGATTCTAGTTATGAAAGTATAGATATGAAATAATAGATATGAACTTAGATTTTGTAGAATTACATATTTAATATCTAGGTTATGTAACATTTGAAATATAGGTATGACAATAATTTAGGTTTGAATTATTTATTTACATATGCTACAAAATTATTGTATTTGTAATATTTTTAGTTTAATATAATATTTAATTTAGTGATAAAAAATTAATTATTTTGTTTTAATATATTATTAGGTACTATGTCTAGATCATATGAAGGATTTTATGCTTTCGCAAGAAATGATGTTGTAGGGTTCTCAGGGATAACTTCAGAGACACAACCTCTTTCATAATACCCAGATTTATTTGATTCAGAATTTCCAAATATGTCGCATGTACCAGAGACTTATGCACCACCACCACCACTACTGCAACCACCACCACAACATGCAGAACAAGGAAATGATAATCCACTTCGGTATATTTCATTGGAAGATCTATTCCGCACACTGGATCAGAAATCACTGAAAATATCAATTCAACACGTCATAATGGAGCTGGCTGGTATATAATTCAATATTTTATTCAATAGTTTTTGATTAAATATTAATAATTACAATAAATTTAAAGTTTAAGTACACTAAAGGTGTAACCACATCTATAAAAAATAATGGAAAACGATTATACGGAAGTTGCCCCAAATTGGTTCTTTGTTTCTGGTGGTATGAGAGAACGTTGGTTCTTTTTGCGGTATAAAATATTTAAGTTATTATTTAATATCTAGCTATTATTAGTAAAGGTAACTTTGCAATTTAAAATTCAAAACTTATAACTTTTAACAGAAAAAATACAACTGGGATCACGCACATACAACTCTTGTGCGTGAAGAATTTGACCAGTTTTGTGCGATTCGGTTAAAGGGCAAGGTTTACTCGTGGAAGAAAAAGTGGAAGAAATGAAATGAAAATCCAAGATGGATGTTGGCTTCGGTTTAGTCGGGTCTGATCCAATATGGACAGATAAAAAAAAATGAAATTTTGAGGTGTAAAAAACTCGAGTAACCGAAAAAGCGACTGAAGTAGGTATGGATCCCACGTACACACTTGTGAATAAAAAAATTATGTTCGTAAAATGGAAGCAATGGTAAATTTAAAATTTAATTATTTAATGTTTAATTATATTGTAATATCAATAATCACTCTTAATGATTTTTTTTATAGCGAGACCCAGTAACAAGAGCATATCCATATATGACGACATTTATATAGGCAACTTCTAAACGCAAAGCATACAGAGAGATTATTGATGGTAAAGCAAAATATATCATCGGTCGTTGTCGAGAATTGGATCAGGAAAAAGTTACACATATGACTGAAAACGAAGATACTCCAGAAGATTATTAGCTTACGCATAAAGAAAAAAATGAAATTTATCTCAAGGTGATTAATTTTAAAATACAAAAAGTTAAATGTAAATATTTTGTAATACTAATAATTTTTCTTTTTTAGGAAGTGGAGGTTAAGAATGGAAGACGAGAACGGTAGATCTTTTTCCTAGTGGTATAGGAATTATGAGGAAAAATATAAGGAAACTCACTCAGACCCATAGCCACATGCAGGCGGCTCAAGAACAAATTAACTATCTTAACAATAAGGTTCGAGCGGTTCATACTGGTGTGAAATGATGCAGAGTAATTTTCTGGATGCAAGTCCACCAGTTATATTTTAAATGTGTAAAATGTTATTAACTTTAATTTCAATGTTGAACTCTAAGTTTTGTATTTTAATTTTCAATTATAATATAATATTTTCTTGAAAATTTTTAAATATATTATTTTCTTACGACAAAATATTTTAATTTTTTGGAAAAAAATATAATATCAAGCGTAAATAATTTTTTACTTTTTTCTATGACTCATAATTTTTTTTTTCGGTGGTCGGAAATAAGTCGGTCACCATTATGTATTAATGACTAGCTTCCGACTATGTAAGAAAATTAGTAGGAAATTCCTCGTCACCATTTGCGAAAAATTAGCGACTAAATTTCCGAATATGTCTTTCGTCGGATGTTTTCTACAATTTTCCGACCAATCCAGAAGTTACGACCACTTGTTACCAACTATATCTCTGTGGTAAGAAATATGTCCAAATCCTATTTTTCAATCTATTTTCTGACTAATACAATGTTTAGATTAATCTTCTATTCTTGTAATGACAATATAATGGACAAGATGACAATACGAGTGAGAAGGATGGACCAACTGATTTGCAATTAACATGATATTGTGGTGTACACGATGACACATATGGATTGAGTGTTGACGATTTTGGTGGACATGAATTGCCAGAAAATAGTGGAAAAGATGACACAGACCAAGTGACTAGTAACGATTGTGGGGGATAATTGAGCACTCCAGATAGTCCTACGTTATCAACAGATGCACCATCATACAAAGAAAACGTATATATGATGCCTAGTGACAAATAAAACATGAATCTAAAGAAAATAGATGATGCGCTTTACGCTGGAATAAATTTTAAGAACAAATTTGAGCTTCATAAGGCCATTTTGGTTTACTCCATCGAAAGATGGAGCATAACGGTGGTGGTAGCGGACATAGAGAGGTTGCGGTAGTGGAGCGCAACGGAGGTGGTAATAGACAAAAAATATTGTTGGTGGACTAAACTGCAATGTTGGTCACTCGAACAAACATAGTAGAGAGTGAACATGAAACCAATGTAGGTAAACAAAAATACTGAGGAGGCAAGTGGACAAAAATATTACGAAGTTGTGGACACGATTGAAGAGACGTGGAAATATTTAAATTAATTCTAGATATTGTCCATAATATTAGACTTGATTGTAAATATTGTTCATTGTTTAAAAGTGTGGACGCCCGTTAAAATAATAGCCATGGACAATGTTTCAAATTAATATAATAGTCAACATATGCGTGGACAAAAACTTCATTCTAACCATACAATGGAAAAGTTACTAAACATGGACAATAATAAATATCTCCTTATATAGTTCACATGAACAATAATTAACCTTAAGTTTTGTGGGTTGAACTCGTTTTGTCCACCATCGTCACTTACACTAGTCTGGTCCACGAGAAGCGATAAAGTAGTATTCGATGCATGTTGTTGTCCGACTGACTCAATGAGGATTTACGAATTGGAGGCCCATTTGACATTGCTAGCCGCATTGGGAAGAAATGATGAATGAGTTATGTTTGAAAAACAATTAAAGTAGAGAATTTTGGTCCATCGATGGACTAAATTATGAAGTTGTGGACAAAATTGAATTGAGATGTAGACAATAGTATAATTAATTCTATATATTATCCATGAAGCTAGACTTATTGTAAATATCATCCACTATTTAAAAGGTGTGGACAACGGTTGAAACAATATTCATGAACAACGTTTAAAATTATTATACTAATCGACATATGCGTGGACGAAAACTTAACTCTAAGTACACAGTTGAAAAAAAACTAAACATGGAAAATAATAAATAGCTCTTTATATAGTTCAAATACTAAACATGGACAATTATTTCCCGTAAGTTCTGATGTTTTTATAAGATTTTCCTATCATCGTCACTTACGCCGGTATGGTCCACGAAAAACAATGAAGTTGCAAATCAACTCTCATGAACAATCATAAGAAATTCTAATTCAAATCAAATCCATTTCTAAATTTCATGGTCATCAAAATCTCAAAGCTATAATTGTAAAAATGAATTCAAGAACGTTCTTTCCATAGTGTTAACAGTATCTCTTATCCTCCCTATCAAGCACAACGAAGCTAGCATTAGCACAATGAAGGCAAACCCTATGCCTCTAATGGTATCCTTTGAGCTCACTTATATCTGCTTTACAAATAGGAATCTGACATCGAACCACCCACGAACACACTTCTTCTTTGGTAACTCATCCTCCTCTAATTTTTGATCAAGTTTTGGACACAAGCATGAAACCATACCTTCTAAGAAATTGGGAAAAATCTCAGACTCAAGGAATTGAACTTTTCCCAAGCACTTGTATTTGTGGGAGTTTGGTCCTCGAGGGTTTGCCGTTTCCAATAAATTCCATAGACTTCTCTTAAGAGAAAGATTGAGAGAAAAGTTTTTGCAAAAATTTCTCTTCAAATTCGAAAAAAAAATTGAGATGAGAGAGAATGCCATCTAATTTTGTCAGCGATAAACGAAGAAGAAGAGATAAGTGAGAGATATATTTGGATTTTTTTGGAAGATTTCGTAAGAGATTTAAAAACCAAAAAACAAAAACAGAAAAACTAATAACGAGACATGACATTGAAGCGTCATAGTGGTTTAGAAGGACAAAAATTATTTTTGTCTTCAACGGGTTATGGTATGGCTTGAAGAAAACCACATTTGGTAGAATTGAAAATCTTTTGCCAACTTATGGTATTAGATATAGTTTTCTCTAGATAATAATAATGTTTAAAATTAGTACTTGAATATATGTAATTATTTGATATTAATGAAAAGGGTTTTATTTTTGTTATTAAACACCTCAAAGCCCACATATATGTACAATACCTAAAAATCTAAGTCGGTTATTCATATTGGAAAATATGTATCTTAAAAAATATACATAGAAATATCTAATTTAATATGTTGCAACTGAGTTTTTTTCCGGCAATCACCTAATTAACCCACAGAGAGGTACATACAACTCCCACCAGGGGAACCTAAACACCCATAAAGGATAAGTCCCCTCATCTTGAGGATTTCATCTACTTCTAAACTAGGAGTTATAATCCCATAACGGGATAGCTACGATATCGGACTAGCCGACTAAATTTTAAGATACCCTTAACTTCTCACTGATTCAGCAAAACATCAAATCGGAAGAACCCAGAAGGTTGTATAACCCTCAGAATTTGAACCCTATGATCCAATAAAAATACATTGCCCAGAGCTAAAACTAAAGGAAAGATACAAACATAAAAAGTACCAAAACACCAAAAAACAGGCCCATAATAACAAAAAACGGGCTGAAGATGGAAGCCCATGAGGCAAAGAGACACGCCACATACCCAGCATGAATCCGACCAGAAGATGAAGTGGTTCGCACCGGAACCGAAGCACCACCACCACTCTTCACTGTTGTATCTAAGCAAATCACAATTTATCCAAGGACCACGAGGAGCCGACAACCACGAAGCGCTAGCCACCAACCAGCCGTAACTCACTCTAGAGCTTTGCCTTGATCCAACTGCTTCCATCCACCCATGGCTCAAACTTCCTCTGACATCATGAGACACAGCCACCACCGGGCAGAGAATGAAGAGACCACCAAATAGTCAGAGCTTCACCCCAAACCGCCAAAGCTGAAGACCAATCGATCGCAGCTGATGCACGCTACCACACCAAGACTGAGACCACCAGAGAAATCTATGACCGAGAAAACTTAAAACCTACATGAGGAAACTACAAAATCTGTGGGCCAGAGGAGAAACAGACGACAAAAAGGTGATGGGGATTAAAGGAAAGGTCAATTCGCTGTTATTTACACATGGTATCGGCACAAGGCCGATCGCCGGCGGCAAAAACAAACAAAATTTAGAAGTTGCGTACAAGGGGTAGAGAAAAGGAAGAAAGGTGTAGAGGAGAGAGACTGTTATAATGTAGTTGGATTAACGACATGATTTTGTACATCAAACATATTATATATATATATATATATATATATTATTTTTTTTCAAGTTGGAGCATGCATGTTATAAATTTCCAACTTTGACATATTGTTAAAATGATCTTTGTCCATAATTTTTGTTATTGCATTCATGAGTTGTTTGATCGTTCTGACGTGTACGGCTAAAAGTATTCCAACTTTCGCATTTGGAACTCGATGACAATCAATTTTGATGTATTTTATTCGTTCATGTAACACGTAATTTAGAGTTATATGTATCGCATATTGACTGTCTCAAAAAGATGTATTGGTGCAACTAAGAAAAAACACAAATCGATCATCAATTGTTGAAACCATTTATGTTCGTGTGAAACTACTAACATTGCGCGATATCATTCTTTCACAGATAAATGAGATACTATTTTTTTATTAGAGGACGCCTAGTTAAAGGACACAGTAAACAATTACATCACAATAAGAAGTAGGTGTCAGATCTTTTTTGAGCATAACAAAATTCCTTGACCAACCGTCTCTTAAGAATCATTACAAAACGAAGTGTTGCCTCCTAATGGCCCCCGTCCATAAACTCATATAGTATACGAATAGAGTATCTCAATTTCGGTTTTATATTAACATGGTAGTGAGAGGCCTTACGAGTCTCTGATACTTGGTTGGATTTGAGAGTAGCTCGCTCGTATTAAAGGAAAGTTAGTGGTATTGTTCTACTTATGTAGTCGTCCGGTTGCATCCAAGAAAATTAGTCATGACAACAATGTCAAAAACATATTTCCTTTGAGTTAAGAGTATTCCCTCTTCTCCATAAGCTATATCGATCCCAAAAATACTTAAGCTTACCCAAATATTTCATTTGAAAACGCTTCCTAAGTAGTATTTAAAATCCGCTAAAGCATCATTGCTGTTCCCACAATAATTAAATCATCAACATATATGAGAACTTTGATCTCAATGTCTTTAACAAATTGAATTTTGTCACTTTCCAGCAAGCTTTCCGGAAAGGTCATTTCCCAAGATTATTGGATTATGATTGCCTTGGAAAGGTTGCAGATTGGACTATAACTTTGAATACTTAAATATCAAAATTGAAGTAGAACTGAATGAGAAATGTGAAAAATGTCTTGAACAAAAATCACCTCTTTCATGTGAAAAATCACCTTGACCAAATATCATCTCTTTTCAAGTGAACATGTATCTTGACGATAGGTCACCTCTTTTCATGCGAATAGGTGCTTGACCAGAGGTCACCTCCTTTCACATGATGTTTCACCGGCTACTATAAATGCATGTCTTTGTTTTTCATTTTCATCTGTATCCAGTTATCGTCCAAGAAAACATAAACACCAAAAAATCTTCCTTTCTTTGTCTCGAGTGTTAAGTAGTAACTAAGTTCGTCAGGCTTCGTTAAAGAGTTAAGCTTAACGAAGATATCCACGGTTGTATCATGGGATTCTGAATCGCGGTAAGTCATTTTACTACGGGCGATTTTAAGAATTAAGGAAAGAGTTTCGACACGACTCTATGTCTTTCTTAATTCGAAAAAATTCAAATCATTTTTAACTCTGTCCTGTTTTACGGTCTCTACAATCTTAATTCTTAAAATTCGTTTCTTGATATCGCTTTGAATCGGATTGGAGTTTCTTGATTTTAAAAACTTTATAAACTATTCACGATTCGTTTAACTTGTCCCAAAAACTTTACTATTTTCTAAAAAAATTTACCTTTATCTTTGTTTCCGCGAACGCTTCAAGAAAGTTTACGAAACATATATCAAATTTTGATACTTTCCAGTTTTTTTGTAACAGATGTCAACACCGAGAATACTAATGTCAATATAATGAATGTCCATACTGATAGACAAATTGATTCCTCTACGGCTATTAGAAATACGCTCCAGCCTTCGGTTCAACAAGATTCTTTTGTTGAAATTTCTCAGTTGAGTACCGCAATGGCACACGACCTACTGTCTAAGAAACTTGACGGGAAAACTTTAAGACATGGCTAAAAAAATTCTCTTCTACTTGAGCAACTTGAATGCTAATAAATTCCTTAAGAAAGATCCACCGATCGCTCTTTTAGGAAACTGTGATGCTCATGTACAAGCTGTTGTTAATTCTTGGAAACATCATGACTTCGTGCGTAGAGGTTGGATCTTAGACCGCCTCTTTGATTGTACAAAGTGTACAATTAGAAAGCACAAACCTCTAAGGACCTCTAGTTGGCCTTAGAAGAGAAGTACAAATATGACAATGCTGGTTGTCAGAAGTTCGTTGTTGCCAAATTTCTCAACATCAAAATGGTGTACTCCAAACCTATCATGGAACAAGTCGACGCCTTGAGTATCATCTGTCATGAGACAGCCACTAAAGTAATGATGATTAACGAGATCTTCACAGTCAATTTCTTCATTAAAAAGCTTCCATTAAGTTGGATAAGTTTCAAGAAAAATCCTTAGCACAAGAAGAAACCAATGTCGTTCTCTGATGTCATTATGAGACTTCAAATGGAAGAGCAAAACCTTACCAAATTCACTACTTCAGAACAACACAGTGTAAATGTGGCTGAAGTCAAAAGAAAGGAAAAAGGGAAACAAATGTTTCAAAAAAGTCCTTTAACCGACATCCTCAACGTACTTTAAGAACCATGGAAAATCAAATAAAAAGTTCAAAGGAAAGTGTCACAACTATGGAAAATAAGGACACAAGTCAAATGTGTGTCGAAGTGCTGTTAAGGATAATGATAACAATAAACCTCAAGCCTACCTTATTGAAGAAGACATGTGCACCGTTGTCTATGAAGTAAACATGGTTGACGACTATCTGCAAGGTGGTATGACACTAAAAAAACCACCCACATCCGCACCGATAAGACAATGTTTACGACTTATCATAAAAAGAACTGAAGAGCAATTTTTCATGGGAAACATGGCTTACTCAAAGATCGAAGGTCGTGGAAAAGTGGTTATGAATTTGACTTCATGACGTGAACTCACATTCAACAACGTGAAGCATGTGTCAGACATGAGGAATAATCTGGTTTCGAGAACTCTACTAAGCAAAGCAATTTTTGGCACCAGTTTTGAAACTGAAAAGTTGGTTCTTAGGAAGAATGGGATGTATTTGGGAAAGGGTTATGAAAAAGGAGGACTTATCAAAATATATGTAACAATAGTCCTTGATCCTCACAAGCTTGACATTGTTAAGGTTGTAATCAATGATTGTTCAGATAATGATAAATTTGTTGTTTATTTGGTTGAGTCTTTTAATATTTGGCATGAAAGATTATGATTAGTAAATTCCAAGTCTGTGCAAATATTAATATGTTTAAATTTAATTCCCAAATGAAAAGGATTAAAAAAAAATTTGAAGTTTGCGTACAAGCCAAACTCACAAAAACTCCATCTCCACAAGTTCAAAGAACTACCGCACATTTGGGTTTAATACACAAAGATTTATGTAATCTCAAATATATATAAAATCGATATGGTGAAAAGTATTTTGTGACATTCATAGATGATAGCACAATATACTGATACATATACTTGTTATATAGCAAAGATGAAGCATTGTCAAAATTAAAAAAATATAAATTTGAAGTTGAAAATCAACTCGGTAGAACTATTAAGCTAGTAAGAAGTGATAAAGGAGACAAGTATGATGATCCATTAATGAATTTTGAAATTAACATGGTATCATACATCAAGCTACTGCTCCTTATTCCCCTAAATCTAACGGAATTGTGAAACGAAAAAACTGCACTCTCAAAGAAATGATGAATGCAATGTTGTTAGAATCAGGGTTACCCCAGTCAATTTGGGGGAAAATTTTCTTACTACGAATAGTATACTCAACAAAGATGAAGCATTGTCAAAATTCAAAGAATATAAACTCGAAGTTGAAAATCAACTCGGTAAAAAAATTAAAGTAGTGAAAAGTGATAAAGAAGGCGAGTATGATGGTCCAATTAATGAATTTTGCAAATAACATGGTATCATACATCAAATTACCGCTCTTTATTCTCCTGAATCTAATAGATTTGTGGAACCGAAAAATTGCACTCTCAAAGAAATGGTGAATGCAATGTTGCTAGAATCAGAGTTACCTCAGTCAATGTGAGGGGGGGGGGNACTTTTCTTACTACAAATAGAATACTCAACAAAATACCACATAAGCTAAATAACATTTCGTCTTATGAATTTTGGAAATGTATGGTACCATCATACAAACACCTCAAATTATGGGGGTGTCTTGTAAAGGTTGTTGTACCACCTTCGAAAATGATCACCATTGGACGTAAAACCCTCGACTGTATTTTCACTGGCTATGCACACAATAGCAATGTTTAATTTCTGATTTATAAATTATACATATCTGATATTCATGTTAATAGTCATCGAATCATGGAATGTGCCTTTCTTTACAAACATTTTCCTTGTAAGGAAAACAACGTCCAAAAAGGAATATTGAACAATGAGAAGCAGATTCCTCAAAAAATGAGGCAAGCACTTCCAGAACTTCTCCAAAAAATAAAGAAGTGGAAGATGAACCTCGACAAAGCAAAGAGCTCGTAAGGAAAAATATTTTGGTGATGATTTCACGATGATTTTTCTTGCTGATAACGAACCAAGAACATACCAAAAGCCACATATGTACCAGATTCAGGAGCTTTCTTCACATACGAATTGGACATCCTTCCCAATTAACTTAATCATTAGATGAGCCATGCAGGCAAAGTCTTTGACAAACCGTCTATAGTACCCAACTAATCCCAAGAAGCTTCTAATTTCTTAAGCGTTCTGGGGTCTCGGCCAATCCTTGATGGCCTTGATCTTTTTGGGATCAACTATACTCCCTTTGCCAGAAACTGAATTTGCTCAACTTATCATACAACCCATGCTCCCTCAACCAATTCATCATCATCCTTATGTGATGTTCATGCTCTTCCCGGGTCTTTGAATAATAAAAAATATCATCGATGAAAATGATGACAAACTCATCTAAACAGTCCCTAAAGACGCCATTCATGAGCTTCATGAAGGCAGCCGGTGCGTTAGTTAGCCCAAACTGCATAACCATGAACTAGAAATGACTATAGCTTGTCCTGAAGGAAGTCTTTCTTATATGTTCTTCCTTTATAGGAGTTTGATGGTATCCCGATGCAAGATCTATCTTCAATAACCATGTTGCACCTCTCAACTGATCCAACAACTCGTCAATTCTTGGTAGTGGGTACTTGTTCTTGATAGTCACCATGTTCAGTCCATGATAATCGATGCACTGTCTGAAAATGGCATCTTTCTTTTTTATAAATAAGACTGGTGCCCCCCAAGGTGAACTGCTTGGTCGCACAAACCTTTTCTCCATCAATTCACTTAACTGTTTCTTAGGTTCTACCATTTCCGCCGGTGCCATCCGGTAAGGCGCTTTGGACAGTGGTGATGTCCTTGGTTCCAGTTCAATTGTAAACGGATCATCTCTATGCGGTGGTAAACTAGTCAGTGATTCAAATACATCCCCAAACTCTTTCACCACTGGAATGTTCCCCAACTCCACATCCGGTTCAACTTCCACAATCTGGATAGTTGCTAGATACGTTTTACAACCTTTGTTGATCAGCTTCTCAACTTGGATCATTGAGATCACAAGACTCCCACTAGTTAGACGTATTCCTTGATACTCCAACATTCTTTCGTCAATTTTGAAGTTAACCCTACCTCAATGACAGTCTAGATGCGCCTTGTGTTTCCCCCAACCAGTCCATGCTGAGGATAACATCATATGACTTCACCAAAAAAATGATCAGATCGGCTAGAAGGATCAACCGATCTATCACCACTGGTACGTTTAGTACCTTCCTAGATGCTTTCATGATTTGGCCTCTTGCAGCCTTAACCAAACCACATTCAAATTCAGGTTTCTTTTGAAACCCACCTGGACCAACCAGATCCAGACTCACAAATTAGTTCTCGAATCAAACAGTACATGCGTTACCATACCGCCCATTTTTATGGTCCCTACACATTCACCCAGAATGCTAAGGTTCCATTCAATTTTTTTCAAGCACATTTTACTTAGAGATTTTAAAATATGAGTGATAGAAACTCACCAGTAATCGGCTTAGCGGCTGTTCTTGGACCCGTCTCTTCCTCAACCATCAAATACACCCTAGGCATTATGGCTTGCCTCTTTGGTGGTGGTGGCAGACCTTCATTTTCCAATTTCCTAGACTGTGACACCAACTTAAGACAATATGGTTTGATGTCTCCCGCTTCTCCGCATTGATAGCATACATTTGGAGTATTCTTCTTTCCTTGACCAGCTGGTTTAGGATCCTTTTCACAGAAGTCTCTGACTTGATGGTTCAAGCTTCTGCACCTATGACATGCCCTAGATCCAGCCCAACATTCACCACCATGACCCTTTCGACACTTAAAACATGGTTGTTTCTTTCCTGATCCACTAGACTTTTCGAACTTCCTCTTTTTATTTCCAGAGTTGTTCACCACAAGACCGTGCATAATGGTCACTTCTTTACCAAGCATTTTTTTCTTCCTCATTCATCCCAGCTTCAGGCATTGCAGCCTTCTCAACCAACTTCCCAACGAAGAGAAGTTACGAACCATACAACGGTTCTTAATTTGATCCTAAGTCCCCTCATAAAACAACGAACTTGGACCTTCTTATCATCTAACTCACATCTCGTATACTTTCTTAGACCATTGAACTCCGCCTCATATTCACGCACATTCTTTGTTCCTTGGCGCAAATCAAGGAATGCACCTTCCAAGAGATCAAACGCTTCTTGGGGGACGTACTTCTCCATGAACTTCTCCACAAACTTTTCCTAGGTGTTGATGTGCCTTCTTGCAGAAGCATCCAACTACCAGACATGTGAATCTCCCTCTAAGTAATGCACTGCAATATCCCTCTTGAACCCATCTGGAAAACGAATGGATTCAAAGTTCCTATCCATTATGGACACCCATATGTCCATTTCTATCAAATAATTTTCTCCTGATAAGAAGGATCGATCCCAACTGGAACTCCTTTCTCAACCAATACGAATCGATTCTCACGTTCCCCATTAGGAGGCTGTTCAGCAACTGGAGGCTGTTGTGCACCTGGACCAACACCAACTCCCAGTAATCTCTCTAGCATTTGTGATAGCATCATCAATACAATTTCCAGTCCGACTTGTGCTCCACCATCACCAACATTTCCAGCACCAAGGGCATTCACATTACCCCCAACATTCACATTCCCCTCAGTATTCCCAGTGTTTCCCATAGTCTCTAGACGATTCTGGAGTTCTCATCTCAGATAGTAGCTTGCCTCTTACCATGGTTAGATTTTTCCATCTGCAAAGAGATTCATACGTAAGTTAGCCACACGGCCAACTTTTCCTCAATCACAATTTGGCAATGAGAAGTTTTAGCACAGTCAAGGCAACAAGAATGATGGATTTGAACCTAATAACCCATAAATCCTAGAAACATAAATGCTCTGATACCAATTTGCAACATCCCAACCTGATTATTTTAACTGGTTTGAATCACTGCCTGGAAATCCAAGCAGTGACATGCTTTAGAGGTTTTTCTATACTTAGACAAATTTTAGCCATTTTTAATTCTTTCTAAGTTTTTTTCTTTACTTAGCCATTTTTCATGCATATTCAATTATCTTAGAGTTCATAACTTAAAAACATGCATTTCATAAGATAGAATAGTGAGTTTTGATACAACTTCCAGTTTGCTAATAAGCTATTATAATTCATATTAAACTCTTAAGCTATTCTACCCAAACAGTTATATACATCCACCATCCTTCCCTTCCATTTGCCTTGATTCCGCGAGCTATCTCACTCCTTAGTATCACTTGCAACCACAAAGTAGGCATAAGAAATGCTATTGTTTAGTGAGTACGGTTTAATATGCAACACTTAGCCACAGTAATCAGTTTAGCTCCCTTAGAACTTCCAGTTCAATTTTATTCATTTTTTATCTCAGAAGTTTGATTAGACTGCCATGATTATCTGGATTCACCCAGATGCATCACCAGTCTAACCTATTTAAGTTTTAATGCTTTAACAGTTCAGGTCTTTAAGCCTAGTAATTGGTATTACGCCATTTCAGTATGGTTTTGGCATCACACGGCCATTTCAATTAAGTTTTATCGGCATCATTGCCTTAACAGTTCATGATTCGGTCGTTATACCATCCAGATCATGTATTACTTAGCCAAAAAGGCTATTAAAACAGAAATGACACTCATGGCCTTAGACAATCACGCAGAGAGTCTAACCGTTCAGTAATCTCACTCACCTTAGATAACTTAGACGATTCTAACTGGTTCCCCTCGGCTCTCAAAATAACTGATTCTCGGTTTCTCGATCAACTTCACGGACTGATTCTCCCTTGATCAACACTTTATCCCTCAATGTGGATTTTATCTTTAGGAATGATTTGTTGCGCAAAGAGGAAAAACATGGCGATCATTATGTAGTTATAGGCATTTTGATGATTCTCTAGCTCGAGCCAACTGCTCATTAACCGTCGAATTAGAATGCGACAACTCATCGATCTGCGATTTTCATCAGTAAGCCTCTTATGCGCACTACTCCGCACAACAGCCCAAGATCTCATGCGTTCACAAGGCTA
The DNA here is from genome assembly GCA_900406425.1 of Iberis pinnata. Classification (NCBI taxonomy): domain Eukaryota; kingdom Viridiplantae; phylum Streptophyta; class Magnoliopsida; order Brassicales; family Brassicaceae; genus Iberis; species Iberis pinnata. The sequence goes on from OVBE01003239.1 coordinate 20,323, forward strand.
ATAATTGTTATATGCGCGTGTTTTCTTGCACATATGTCCGATAAGCATAACCGCCTTTTCCAAACATGACAATCTTAACTACTTTGTCTGAATTCGACAATCCTGTCCGAATTTGACCAGTTTTCACCAACTTCCCACCAACTTTCACCAACCATGCTACCAACTTCACCAACCACCAAAAAATCCTATTTTTCTCGGATTTTTAGGATTAGCTAACTTAGCTCGGATTTCAGTTTTTCTTTCAATATAGTCGCATGGCTTAGCTCAGTCCCAAATTAACTAACCCAAACAATCAAATTCCCACCTTGAACAAGATCTAAGTCGTGATCTTATCTTCCATCTTCGATCTTCCTTGATCGATCTCCCCATTTGGTCCAAAGATTCTTTTAAAGCATCCCAACCATGTTTTCCACACATGGTCTAAGGGGGTTTCCATCATCTTGCGGTCTATCTATACAGTCCGTTCAGTCCTCAACTACGTTCACCCCCTATAATACATTAGTGACAATTTTTTCCTTGCCACCAGTATACATTACATGTGTTTGAGGAGTAACTACCTATTAAATTATTAATTATAAAAATTAATAATAAATAGGCAAGACTAAAAACTTAGACAAATGATGCATACTTTCTCAAACTGGTTAAGGAACAATGAAGACACTTAGTCTTTTCATCGCAGTTTCCAGAACTGATTCACCTCCCTTAGACTTTTCCCCATTCTTACCACATTAACCCCTTGGTTTTCGATTTTCATGTTCTGATTCAACCAGCTCGACCATATTTTTGGTTCACGGGCGCAACAAACTACTCAGACATGGAAACATAAACAAAAAGAATAATTAAATTTACATAATTGAAATCAATGAACAAAAACCAAATTGTATAAAGAAAAAGACAGAGTTCATAATATTTCTCCAAATTACAAGGTTCGGAATTCGTCTCTCTGTAAAAGTTTTGAAGAAAAAAATATGCATAAAAAGAAAATAACATCAAGCCTAAGGCTTTCATAGTTTAAAAGCAAAAGAATAAAAATTAAGGAAAATTAAAGATAATCTTGAGGACGGTCTCGTAATTTAACATTCTTCAAATTCTTCTCGGGTATAGGGATCTCTCAATCCCTTTAAGGAGGGATCAATCTCCTTTTTCTTCTTGGAGATCGATCAGTCCTAGAGAAGGAACAATCGATCGGTCCCAGAGAAGGAACAATCGATCGGTTGCCACGTAAAATTTCATGAGCTATGGATCGATCGATCCTTATAGGGAGGGATCGGTCTCTTTACACGTTCTGCACGGATCGACCATTCTACGCCATTCGTCTTCATACTTGGGTATTTTGCACCTGAAACATTCTTAAATCCATCATTTTGCTCCAAAACGATCCAAACACCTAGAATCCTAAAAAAATACCAAAACTACAGGAAAAGCACTCGGATAATGCCAAATAGAAAATATAAATACCCACTATAAGACATTAAAATAGAGTAATATTACTAATGCCATAGTATCCTTGAAATATTCCAAACAAACCATCGTAGCCACATTAACCATGTAATTAGAGTTCAGAGCTCTTGATAAAGTTGCTCAAGAAGCAGAGTGGCTTTAAAAAATTTTGGAAGATATTCCCATGTGGGAAAACCAGTGTCAGCCTTACGTGTACAATGTTATAATCAATCGATTCTCTGGAAAAAATACGATGTATAATGGCAAACCTCGTCACCTTAAACGATGACGTAAGACCATTAAAAACTTGATATCAATAGGAGTACTCACGATAGATTATATCAAATATGCCGACAACCTAGTTGATCCATTCACTAAAAGTTTGGCAAAATATCAAGTAAAAAAATCATCAAGAGCAATGAGGTTTAAAATCCTATGAACAAAGATGAAGTTTGATGGTAATCCTACCTAACTAAATAGAGATCCAAAGAAATAGGTTCAAGGGGACAACAACTTCAAACTACATCTGATGAAACATTGTCATACTACATTCTCTACCCAGTTCCCAACTTCAATAGATTTGATGATGAAACAATGTAATCTTGTTAGTGATAAGGTTAAGTATATAGCTTTTAATGATTTAATAACTGTATGAGATGAGTATTACATGATACTTTTGCAAAAGTTAATAGTATCACCTAAATTAGTGTGAACAAGGCAGATTCTAAGAGAGAAAAGGAAAGACAATCTCTCCAAGTTCACTCATGATATCAAGTATGTTCAGGGACAAAATGAACATAATAAGAACTTAGTTATGCGAGAAAATGAAATTGTGTTACACATGTTGTCTAGGTTTACATCAAAATCCGGGAGCGAGGGGGGGGGGGGGTTATGAAATCCCATTNCATCGCATTCACTCCCTGGCCGAGTAAATCCGACATGTATTATTTATGATTGATTCAAGGTTGAAAATCACTGCCAACTCAGATACATTATTTTTTTGCTATGCTCTCGAAAAGTCCTTCTATCTAGCTTCTTAGGGAATCTAGTCAGTATAATCATTTGAGTCGTTAGAGTTATCATATATTTAGATTATTTATATTTATGTGGGAGATTGTTGGAACTCATTTTTGACAAAATTATTTTTTTTTATTTTCCGGCAAGTTTTTCGGCAAGGCATCATTGCCCGAAATTATCAGATTATGATTCCATTGGAAATGTTGCAGTTTGGACTATAACTACGAATACTTAATGTCAAAATTGAAGTAGAATTGAATGAGAAATTTGAAAATGTGCTCTGGCCAAAAGTCACAATTTTCATGTGAAAATGTGTTTTGACCAAAGGTCACCTCTTTTCATGTGAACATGTGTCTTGACCAAAAGTCACCATGCAAACAAGTGATTGACCAAAGGTCACCTCCTTTGATATGATGTCTCTTCGGCTACTATGAATACATGTCTTTGTTTTTTCATTTGTTAGTGTTTATGTTTTCGTCCAAGAAAACATAAACACTAACAAATCTTCTTTTCTTTGTCTCGAGAGTTACGTAGTAACTACGTGCAATTTTCATAATTAAGGAAATAATTTTGACTTAACTCCGTGTCTTTCGTAATTCATTAAACGTTTTCAAATCATTTTTAACTCCGTTCGGTTTCACTATCTCTACCAATTATTAAATTAAAGAAAAGATTTCGACTTGTCTTCATGTTCGAATTCTAAAATATTCATGTAGTTCATAAAAAGTTAATTCGCAGATTTAAAATTCAGTTTTACATGTATTAAAAAAATTTAATGAAAAATACTTAAATAAACATTACTCCATGCATGGGTATGGGTAAAAGATGTCACTCCTTAATAACAAAATGTTGAAAATGTAATGTATAGCCCTATAGGTAGGCTTTAAAATTAGGTTTATTAAAAAAGGAAAATTTAAAGAAACATGCGTGAGAAATAGTGGTCCTTTGATCCTCTAAGCAGCCTCTATATAGAATTAACTTCGATCCAACCTTCGTTTATAGAGTGGGGACTTTCTATAAGCCACGATCTGACCGATCCACTCGACAGCAGTTCCCAGCTCAAACCTTTTTTTCCTTCTTAATTATCGTTAGTGTTGACAATAAAGTTGATTTGCCTCTGCTCTAGTACGATACCTATTGGGAGATCGTAGAGATCGATTAGGATATTCACCATTATCTCTAAATATATTGTTTAGATTTAGTTCAATCTTAATTAGGAAATTAGATTTATTTATTCATCTATAAATATCATTGCATATTGTAACTCATTTCTTAAGAGAGTCAATAATAATTCTTCCTAAAACACATTTGTGTTCTTCTACTCTCATCAAACTTATCATGGTATCAGAGCCTTCGATTCTTGTGGATCGAAGGTAAAAGCTTCTGCCTAATGACAATTTGACTCAGGTTTTTTTTTTTTGCAATTGAAAAAAAAAATTGGTTTCTTTGTATCGAAAAAAAAGTAAGAAGAAGTTTTGTTATCGCCTTTGATGCCTTCTTCGTTGAAAATCTTCTTTACGATTAAAAAAAAAAGTTTCATTGAGTGATCGTGAGATTTGTTTTCTGTTTTTTTTTTTCTCTTTTACTTTTATGTACACAAAAGAAAAAAAGTGATGGTGTTCACAATCGTCTTGAACAAATTTTTCTCAATAAAAAAAAAAGTGTGTTGAACATGAATCTAACAGATTCATTCAATATTATTATTTGATCTCGCAATTGCGAGTTATTTATCGAGTTTTATCATGGTGATGTGTTTCCGCCGATAAAAATTTGATGGCTAATAGTTTTAGTCACTTTGACTCTACAATGGAGTATAAACGTTGATGATGACCTTATGGCTGGGTTTGTAGCCAAATTGACCCTACGACCGGGTATAAACGTCGATATTGACAACTTGGTGTTCAAGTTGATTTGACTCGCTGGCCGAGTATAACGCTGTGATGATGATCCGACGGCTGGATATGAAGCCGCTATTTTGAAGATTTGTCCATTCTCACTTGTGTTACCACGTATGAGATTGCGGGAGGGTATTGGGAGATCATAGAGATCGACCAAATCAGAATCTGAAGATTTCAGAAGATCAATAAAATCACGAATATATCATAATATCTTAGATTATGATATTCACCATTATCTCTAAATATATTTTTTAGATTTAGTTCTATCTTAATTAGGAAATTAGATTTATTTATTCATCTATAAATACTATTGCATATTGTAACTTATTTCTTATTAGAGTCAATAATAATTCTTCCAAAAACATATTTATGTTCTTGAATCTCATCAAACTTATCAACACCCTAAGCCGCTAATAGATTGTTTTCTTTTCCCTGAGTTTGTGAGCCTGTTATATATCAACGAACTGTATTGTGTAAAATTAAATTTAGTAGATTTTGTCGCATGCAGTATCTTAATTGATACAGCAACTTATAAACATTATGTATACGCGTCATGTGCATGTGCACGAGATTGACATTTGGAGAACCAAACAAAAACAGTCTAAACTCGCAATCTCCTCATTTACTTTTTTTGTTCTTTCTATAAATAATTATTAAAACACACGTATATATATACAATGATTTCGAGGTGAAGTGGGATCCATGTGGAACACACAGTATATGAAATCTGTTGAGTATGAAAGAATTTTTTCCCATACGAAAGAGTTACATTGATAAGAAAGAAAGATACATAACTAGAGTTTATACATATTTTAAAAATTTTAGTAAACGGAATGTACATATTTTCTAAAATCAAATAAGGGAGAATAAGAAACAAATACCAATACAAGCTTCAAATATTAAAACAAGCAAAGTCAGTCCCGAGATTTTAAAGGCTATAATTTAAAATGAAAAAATAAGTCGGTTTTTAAACTAAAATTATTAAAATAGACCGGTTCGTAAACTAAAATTTTGAAAAAAAAAATGAACCGCAAGCTCGTGTTTGGTATGCTTGGCCTCAAAACCGGTCCTAAAGATAAGACACAAGTTTGAAAGGTAAAAACACTATGAAGGATTGAACTCGAAAACACCAAAACATGACAACCACATTCCAAACATGTTGAAAGCTCCAAGCAAACAAGACTGATATAACAAGGATCAAAATCTCAGTTGTGGTTTTTCCTATGACAAATTAAGCTATTTTTAAAAGCAAATAACAAATATATTTTATCCTCGACCAAAAGAATCACAATAAAACCCGGAACGCCACTAAATGTAGGGCAAAAGCGAAGTTGAACTCCTATAAAAATTAATTGGTTGATACCAAAAAAGAAGTCTTGTAAATTAAAGAGTCTATATTAGACCCAGAACGTAAAAACAAAAAAGAAGCAAACAACTTCTACACGAAAAAGTTGACTTCCAACGACAACATAACACGACCAGCGCCACCAAAAAGCCTACAACCAAACCCAAGAATCTCACAATACAATAAATTCTAAGAACAAAGAGCTACTTCCTCGAGACTCCAAAACAAAACGAAACATCATAAATGAGTCCTACGAGATTAAAAAGATTGATGCCAGCAACCGAGTTAGAATAGCACCGTCAATACTCGGGAACTACACCACCGACCAAGACAAACTAGAGAGGAACCAAGATGATAGTGCATCGGCTACACCATCTATAGACTTAGTTCACAATCCCTTATTTGTACCACTAAAACATCATTGCACCAGCCAAAACTTGACTAATGGAATTTGAGTGAGACAAAACCAAAATAGTGAAAACATAAATAAAAAAAAAAAGATAAAACAAGACAGAAGGGACTACTGTAAAAGTAAGAATAGATGAATAAAATTGCTCTGTGTATTGTTTTACGTACAGACTCCATATATACAACTTAGAAGAAGATCTTAACAAACTAAGATCTGTGTGATATTAACAAACATTCCCAACCAAAATATCCTTAAGTCTAGGGGATAAGTTGTTATCCCAATACTCCCCCTCAAGTTGGAGCGTGAGAATCAAGAATGCCCAACTTGGATGTAAGATTGTTGAACTGAACCCGTCCCAACGCCTTGGTCAACACATCAGCTAGTTGTTCTTTGGTCCCAACGTGTGATGTAGTTATAAGCCCTGATTTCAGTGCATCTCTAACATGGTGACAATCAATCTCGACGTGCTTAGTCCGTTCGTGAAAAACAGGATTAGCAGCTATATAGAGAGCAGACTTGTTGTCACAATAAAGATGAGCTGGAGAAGACGGTGGAAACCCCAAATCTGTGAGCAATTGCCGCAACCATTTGATCTCTCTAGTAGCTATAGACATAGCACGATACTCAGCTTAAGCGGAAGAATGAGACACAACATCTTGTTTCTTGGTCTTCCAAGAGATAGGAGAATCGCCAAGCAAAGCAACATAGGCTGTTAGGGAACGACGAGCTTGCGGACAAGCAGCCCAATCCGCATCACAAAACACTCGAAGACTAGTGTTATGAGAAGACTGAAGAAAAATTCCAAAACCAGCCGTACCTTTCAAGTAACGGACGACCCGTAAAGCAGCCTCTAAATGTCGCTCATGAGGAGAATGCATAAACTGTGAAAGACTGTGCGCAGAATATGAGATATCGGGTCTTGTATTTGCTAAATAGATCAAACGTCCCACTTGGCGTCGATAGCGAGCAGGATCACGAAGAGTAGGACTTGAATCCGAACCAAGATGGTAATTTTTCTCAATGGGAGTATGAGCAGGCCGAGAATCAAGAAGTCCTGTTTCGGCAACAATATCTAGTGTATACTTCCTCTGCGTCTGATAACACTTGAATTTTAGGATTTTTACATAACATTTTTTGTCACTTTCTAGTTCT